>JANHGB010070347.1:0-53820 GCA_026283785.1 Coracopsis vasa
TCCCCAGCATCCCTATAGCCCCCCTTCAGATACTGGAAGGCTGCTATGAGATCTCCACGCAGCCTTCTCTTCTCCAGCTGAACAGCCCCAACTTTCTCAGCCTATCTGTCTTCATAAAGTGATATTAAGTAAGTGATGTTATTTTAAAATATCTGGCACTTGAATTGCTGTGTTAAAGTGATTTTATCAATTTGTCTTTGGCAAGCTTTGATCATGTGGTATCTGTGGTAGATAGATTTTTAAGATACAACATGCAGCACAAAGGTAAGTGTAAAATATAGAAATGCAGTCGTTTGATTTAATAGGCAAGCTTATCCCTATAAAAAAAGGTCCTCACTGGAATATGAGCTTGGCGTATTGACTGATGGTCCTTTTTTCTCAGCAGTTTCTTTAATGTACAGTGTCATGGAAAGCTAAATCTAAAGTTATCACAATATCAACTTTTAGGTAAAAGTTCTGCTATTCTGAGAGGATTGTGGGAAGAAAGTTGGGGGAGAGGGGAGGGAAGATAAAAACCCACCCTATTTCATCATAAGATGCAGAAGCTTTGTAGTGAGAAACAAGATGAGCAGATTTTGACCAATGATGTCCATAATGGCAGGATAGGAATGCATGCTGAAGTTTCTGATGAAATTAAAGTCTGTCATTGGAGCATCACAGATGCAGGTTGGAACAGTTCACAAGTTGTCCTGCTTTACCCCCTTTCATCCACACAGAAGTGCTCAGCATTCTTTCTGTACTTAGTCATTCAGGGAGGATATGAAGGTATGAGGTAATAAGGGATATTGCTGAGTGTCAAAGAGGTCACTTCTTGACCTCAAGGGCAAATTTCAAGGGCAAATGCAATGGATGTGCACACTTTCTATTCTTTGACATGGTAATAAATTCTATTAAGTTTCAACCAAAGTTACTAAACTAGTAGATTTCCTGGACCTACTACTGTCTATGGTATTTTCAGACCTCCTTCAAGACAAACAGTTCCAGCATTGTCAGTGCTTGAATGAGATACATCAAAGGAAAACTGAAAAGTTTTATGAGGAGAAGGCAGTGACAGTTGGATAACTCTGAATAAATTGCAGTATGGTAGTTATGGAGTTTGCTGTGCCATAGATGAGCATATGAAATGATTGATAGTACCAAACAAGAACTGTTTGTGGCCCTTAATAATCCAAAGGATTTAAGGTTGGGTTTTTTTTTTCAAAAGAGTGGGAGCACAATGATTGAATTTTGGTATGAGTTGTTACACAATAAGTTGTTGCACTCAATGTCACTTGATACAGTGTTCTCTATCATGTCCTGCCCCCAAGCAATTTTGTTGACTTTTCCTCCACTTTGAAACAAGAACTACTTTCCAGCCAGCAGGTGATTGTACCTTAGTGGTGAATAAGTAATTCCTGTATGCATGATTGGTAAATTGCCTTGGGATTCATTGACATAAAAGTCATTGCATGTGATGCTGTAAATCCCCAAAATAATGGGCTTAGATAATATACAGAAGATTTATATTCTTATTTATTGCCAGTTTTAGTTACTTGTATATTAAAGCTGCATAAACAAATGTAGGATCGTTCTATTCCAGTCCCATCACATAAAATGCCTTACTGAATGCCTACAATTTGTACTGTTTAAGTAATGCTAATCTACCTTTGTTGTGAGATAGAGATCAAAGTATCCTCTTGCTCTAAGAATCCAGGTTTCTTCTAAACATGCAGTCATTATGATTTTTTTTCTGGTGCACCTGAGATAATTAGTTAGGCTTGTAATAATGGCTTTTTTTGCATGTTGCAATACTTCTTTTCATCAAACCATTTTAATTTTCTAGTTTGATGTACCTTGAAATCTGAAATGGGATTTTACTGTCTAGTTAAAGAGGAGTAATTGAACTGTTGATTTGAGGGAGTGGAGTAGCTGAGTGCTAGACTAGCATACTAACCAGATAGACATGTGCATGCTGTTCAAGAGATGATGTGCAAATGAGAGGGGTGGTCAAAATAAAACTGTTAATCAAAATGTATCAGTCTAAATATCCAGAGTTTATTCCCTGTTTTTAACCTCCCCCAAAGCAATCATTCCTAACTGCAGAGGTTTTTGAGTTTGCACATTAAGTCAAAGTTTCTGTGCTACTTCAGTCAAGTACTACAACATGTTCCCCTTTCCATATGCAACATATGTCAATATGTTCTTTACTTAGTCAAGATCATACAAAACACATCAGTGAAGTGTTCTGTTCTTTGAAATGGGCTATTTTGAGAGGCTTGTCTATCTCCTTTCCTTGGCTGAAATTCCTTGACTGTTTCATTCTTTTACCCTTATAAAAGATTATAATCTCCAACTTTCTACAGAAGAGAAATGGCTATGGGAAGCATGTTCTGTAAATCAGGTTATGATACTTTCCAGATACATGTGCAGTAAAAGAGAAATAGAAATTTACAACATATGTAAAGTTAGGCAGAATCAGCTTTCATTTGGAAAGTTAACTTTTAGATACTCTAATATTCACATCAGTGTTAAAATGTGTTTGGTTTTTTATGAATTTATAAATATATATGACAGTCTGTGAATGACTTACAGAATAGGTTTTCTGTGTAAATTTGTTGTGAAGACCTGAAAAAATTATTTTATTAATGCATTCCGATAATTATTTTTAAGGTTTTGGTTTTTACTTTATGTCAGTCTTCTGAAGCTTTCTGGAGTGAAAGAATAATGTAGAGTAATTCATAATTAAATTATCTCGGACTGATGTTCTTACCATCATGCACTTATATTTTACTTTAAATTTCCTTTTTTCAGTATGATTAAGCTGAGCATGTCTAATAACGTGAATAAAACATCTGAATAAGGATTATTATTATATACTATTCCAATATAGTTTCCACTATTGAGGTGGCAGCTAATATCAGCCAGTCAGGATAGAATAATATGTATTTTGGTGATGCAATCACAGTAATTCAGAACTTTAGGGCAAGTTTGGAATTCTATTAGAAGGGGGGATGACTGAAGAAAGATTAATTAAGACTAAGAGATAAAATAGAAAAATTTGGCAGAAGCCACTAAGAAAAGAAGCTAAGAAGCTGCAGGTATATTACACTTCAGTAATTACCAATATCCACATTTTAAGCAGCGGTGGTTTTGTGTTGTACCTTGGTTGCTGGACTGTTTTTGTCTCAGCCTGTGGGGATTGCATTCTTTTGATTCTTCTTCCCATCACTCCAGGAGTGAGTGAGCAGCAGCATGGTTCTGAGTTACCAGCTGGCCTTAAACCACAACAGTTCTTTGTGGATAGTTCCTTGTTTCTCAGGGTGGATTCATTCTTTTACAGTCGCATTTAGATCCATGTGCATGTATATATATTTCATACATAACAGCTGTAGGCATTATTATGAATTTTGTAACAAGAGCTTGTTCTTTTTAATTATTAGGGTCACAGTGATGTGAGAAGTACAAGAACGTGGTTCATGTTTTGCTTTCACCAAACAATTCACACAAATAAAGTTTTTCTGAGTCTCAGACTGGGAAGCCCCAGGCTGCTGAGTATTTGAGACACCTCCTGTGCCCCTAGTCTGCTGCAGTCTTGGATGAGAATGCAAAGCTGAAGACTGCTTATGTCCCCATTCAAGAACCAACTTCACATAATCATCTTTGAAAAACTGATTAAAGAGAGCAATATATCTATTTCTCATAGCTAGCATAAGCAAATACATGAATACAAGAAAATACAAGTAAAGTACAGATAGAGATTACCGTCTGCAGCATTTATGCATGCTGTAGTGCATTTTTGCAAGCCAGTCACGGACTCCAGAGTCAGTCAGTGATGCCTTAACAACTGAAGTGAGTTGGTACATTGGTTCATAGCTCTCTGGCTATGAAGGTCCATCAATTGTATCGTATACTCAGTGCCATTTCCATGGTGCCATTTGAAGATGGCAGCTGCTGGAGGCCACAAGCTGATGAAAGCAAACGCAATTGATGACTGCAGTAAAGTGATGTATAAAAATTACTATCTGTGCTCTGCCCATAACTGTTCATAACAAAATTTTGCTTTCAGAACTGTAAAATCTCAGAAAACACGCTTTGTTCCTATCAAGTAAATGCTGTAGATTTGTCTTTTTGTGCATTTGTTACAAAAGACCTTCAAGCTAGCAAGTTTTTTCTTTTTAATATTTTTGGCTGACTCTGCCACCGATTTTCATTATGTGTGTCACTATTACTACCGTATAATCTGAACATAAAAAACATGGTGCTGTAACAAATGACTTCACAGCATTGACAGTTATAGCAGGACCATTTCAAGGCTGATGAAAAATTTCCCAGAGAGATCTCAGGTCAGGTTTACATAAGCTAAACAGGAAATGATTGCCACCATTCACATTAAATCCTAAATGTTTTGTGTAACTTCATCTACATTTTATGTTCCTGCACGTCTCTCTGTCTTTCTCAGCTGATGAAATTCCACACTTCCTTAGATTAGAGAAATAAGTTCATGTTTCATGGTTTGTTGTTCTTGCTAAGCTCCACAAGGGTTAGGATTTTAAATATATTATTTAAAAGACAATAAAAAGTTCCTTCAGTTTTTGATTGTTTAAATTTTACATACTTTGTAAATTTTTATGATTCCTAGGGGTTTGTTATTGCTTTTTCCCAGTGGACTACTAATAGAAGTTAGCCTGTCTAGCCCATGTGCTAGATGCTGTTAGGATAAAACTGCCTTTGACTTTCACACCTCTCAGGGGACGAGTAATTGTTGTGTTCAAACAGCCTGTAATTGTGATCCCGCTGGCTTTCTCAGTACGCTTCTGGCTATTAGAATCATTAAACAATTCAGCACCTGTTAACAGCATTGTAAATATTCAACCCTGCTTGTGTGCAGGTTGAGTCCAATATAGGAGAAGGCTTACAGAGCCCAGCCTCATAAATTAGAGCTTCTGACAAGTCAATTATTGTGAAACTGGGCTTCACTGTGAAATAAATGAAATGGTGTGCTGATAAAAAGATAGGCTGTCTGTTTATAGCAAAGGGAAAATAATGACTAGATGATTCAATGCAGTAAGCATGAAACTGCATTGTTTTTATTCTTTATCTGTAATTAAATAGTTAGGTAATATAGCTTCATAGAGGAACTCACACACAATGCAGCTTTTATACTTGGAGCATACCAACATGCAAAATTCAGCTTGTATTTATGCATTTCAAAATACTATCTAATGTCATGATACTCTGTTTTTGCTAATGATTTTAACATAGTCTTTCTAGGTGAATGGCTTTGCATTTTTACTAGGGGAAAATGTGAATCCCCTGTGGGTGTGCTTAAAATTATATTTACCCCATTATAGATAGTAGTTAAAATACACTGGTACCACTTCATTCAAGATTACAAACCATTTAAGATTTTTCTTTACATTACTGTATTTTCACTAGGCAGCTAGATATTTACTCCTCTGACAAAAAAATACCAAAAATCAGCAAATTTAAAATTCACATAATTTTCAAAAGGCATTATAATGCCTTTTATGATTATGGCTTCAGTGTAAAATACTGTAAATTAGGGTGAGCACAAGATAGGATTTGTTTGAATTAAACTGTCTTAAAGTACAAGCTCAAAAAAGAATTTGTTTATTGCCCGTTTCCTTTGTGTTATCAGTATTCATCATCAGTGTTGTGGTACTGCAAATAACAGTGCTGAAATGATATGGTGAAAGTCTGAATACCGTGACAGCAAAGTGCCTTAATTATAATCATTTCAGTACTGTTATATTCAATTTAGAGGAAAATACTAATGAATCATTATTCGTTTCACTGTATAAAATAGAAGTCTTTTCACATCCTGAAACAACTTGCATAGTTAATTTGCTCAATTATTTTCAGAAGGTAAACAAAATTTTACAAAATAATTTGTGGTAATAAAGAGAATCTAAATGTGTTCCATAGGATGTCAGGCAGATAAAAGGTGCAAATGGAAATATTGTCCATTTTTTATCATTACTGTATTACTTCAGTAAATTTAAAGGGGGGCTTATTAAAATTAAGTTGCATTGAAAACAGTGTTAGAGTATTTCTGCTACAAATGTTTTCTTCACAGAAGTCTGATAGTGTATGGCTGTCTACCATGTAAAACTTCTTAGTCAATATAAATATTTCATTTGTTTAGGTTTGGTTTTGGACGCTAGCTATGTTTTAAATATTTGAGATCATCTCAGCATGAACCCATATACACTATACTATTACAGAGTTGAATACTTCACTGCCATATATATATATACACACTTTATTGTTGTCTAATGTAGCTATTTTCCGCTATCAGAACAGATTTTTTTTTTTTAATTCCTTTAATAGTGTGTTACTCCAACCTCACCCAATTCTAAGTGAATGTTCAAAGCATCAGAGAATTAACCCCATAATTTGGGATTGATAAAAAGGAAAAAAATCTGGAAATGACTGCACTGCTAGTTAGCATGCAAGCTTTTTTCAGTTATTCTATTTCTGTTCAAAAAGATAAATGTTTAAAACTCTGCTTGAGAAAATAATAATGCAAATCAGATTCCATTAATAAAACAGACAAGAAAGGATGCTTGTACTATATAAAACCACAATTCCATCCTTTGAAATTTGTTAACAGCAGCTTTAAAGTAATTGAAATAGAGCTTAAATCAGAGAATGGGATTCATCTGCCCAAATATAGCATCAACAACTGAACTGATTATCTAAAGTTTTGGGGGTTTTTGGCAGTGATTACATTTCAACTCATCCTAAAGCAGATATATAAAATACTTCAAATTAATAGCATTCTGCATGTGCACATTTATCTCCATTGGCAGTAAAGGGAGGTAAAAAGACTAACTCAGCTGTAGCTGTAACTATGTCAGATCAGCTAAAATGAATCTCGGCACACTGTTTTGCAGCTTGTTGTTCACCTGCAGAAAATAACACTGAAGGAACCTGCTTTCCATTACTGCATATGGTATTGCTTCCAGTGGGGATGCTGAGTACATCATAACTAGGAAATTCTAGTAAAGCAGCCAGCATGAACAAAGGAGCTTCTTTCATCATTGAAGCAATCCCAGTAGTCTATTTGTGCAATAGTATTTTACAGAATTAAATGAGCAGAGACAGCCTTTTTACTGTGCTTTGTAACATTTCAATAAATCTTTTTTTGTGTGTTTGAATTCCACTTTGAAATTGCATGATTTAATTGCTCAGCCTAAATTCAGAATTTTTAAACTTTCTGAGCATGCTCAGTTTTTCACTGCTGCTCATTGAACTTAATTGTTACTTTCTGAATTGGTGCCTTTGTTGAATCTAGGGCACAAGTTCTAACTACATGTTTATCTGGAGTTTTTTAGGGAAAACCTCTCCCTGAAATTGTGTTAATTTGTGTGAGTAAGAATCTTAATACAGCTTAAGTTCTACAGTTAAGGAATGCAGACTTCAATCACTGGGTCTTTTTTATATGCTGGCATAACAATACATTTTGGCACACTTACAAACATTTTTCCTTCATATGGATAACTACTATATATAGTTTACTTAAACAATTTTTACCTGAAAATGAACATGTGAAGTAGCCACATCGATAAATACCCTGTTCCACTTTTTTTTTTTTTTTTTGCAATTTTAACTTTGAGAATAAAATGACACAACACCAACATTTGGATTGGTCTAAGATTACTTTTTCAACAGATGTCACTATATGCCTAGTTTTTATTTTCAGAGTTATAGGATGTAAGAACAGTTGCAATCCTTGGTTTTCTTCCTTTCTCTTGAAGTTAAAATGCTGTTACTTGTGTTAGCATTGCTTTTTCACTTTCATACATATATGATCAGGAAAATATATGTATGCAGTCAGGAAAATTTTCACACTAAGAAAATATAGTCAGTCCAGTTCTGTTTGTATCAACTTTTCTGTTAATAGACAAATTACTGTCTTTCCATATGTACATGCTTGCATTATGTTGGTTACTCCCACAAACCATTTAGGAATCATGAATTTCTTATTAGACTATATAAGGGAATAGTTTTGTGTTTAATTGTTTAATGTGGATATTTGCTGTTCCAAGTATGTGTGTGTATTACAGCAGCATTGTGTGTTTTCCTACAAGGCATTATTGTTAAAAATCTTCAGAGTGTAAAAAGTATTCATGTAATGCATCTGTTTTCAATTTATTTAGTTACTATAACTTGGATGATGTGAGCCATGACACTATGAATAAGTACCTCTCAAGCCTTGTTGAGAAATCCCTCTTTGATTTGGAATGCTCCTACTGTATTGAAGTTGGGGAGGTAAGAGTAATCTGTGCCTTACAAAAATCAGTAAGATACATGCTTCTAGGAGTTCGGAACAGCAAGATGCATGCTTCTAATTTGAGATGTTAATCTATGGCGCTATTTGTAAGACTTACATTGGAAACTGATCTTAATTGGGGTTGCAGCTAAATTATGATGCTAAATCATTTTTTTGCTGTTCTCTCTTATAAGATGTCTTAAAATATTTTGCAGTTTTGTAGGAACCATTTATATTGAATTATATAGGAACTGTGTGGGTTTGATTCCTCTTCCAACAGGATAATTGCAGCATTGAACCTCTGACATATGGCCGCATTGCTTCCTATTACTATTTGAAGCATCCAACTATTGGAATGTTCAAAGACCAGTTGAAGCCTGAAAGCAACATTGAAGAATTGCTCTTAATTCTGACTGTAAGTGCTGATATTTTCTGAACTTAAACATGTAACTCATGACTCTTAAAAGACACAAGTGTATGAAAAAATACCCCAAAATTAAGAAAAGCCTTTCTTCCTGATCTGTAATTTCTTTTTGTTTGTTTCAAGTAATACAACTGAATCATTTTTGCTGTTTCAAGAGTTTCATCTAAACCATACAGCAAAATGTATTTTTCTCTTATGTCACTTTATCGTGTTCAGGATCTATACAAACCTTGTATTTGTTTTTCTCTAAGTTAGGTATAATTCTAAAATGCCAGAATAATGACTGCATATCAACATGCTAAATCTGTACCAGGACTTTGTACTTTGCACTGGGACAATCTGGAAGATACAGCAGCTTTGAAAAGTGGAGAAGGCATATGAGGAAGACCTGTTTCCTAAAATGCCTTCTTTTCCTCCTCCCAGCTACCTCATGATCCCTGAGGTCATAACCTGTAATAATGCTATACAGTTAGTTTAGTGACTGTTTAATGGAGAAGTGCAATACAAGGCAACAGATTTTAGGGTACAAATCTGGAGAAACAGTGTATAATGCAGCTTGATAGTTTTATATTCTCATCATAAAAGAATTAGGTTTTACTGCATTTTTTAAGTACTTAAGTAATTATATCTGCAAGATCTTTTTCAAAATAGTGTTACTTCACTTGTGCACACATATTAAAAGTAAGAAGTTCCTTAATATTGTCCAGGAAAACTTATTTCTGCGCAATCATGATGATAGTTGCTGTTATAATATATGCATTATACAAGTGGCCCAAATTCTGTAATATTCTGATTTCCAAGTGTGAACTTCAAAACGTAGAGTCCTATCTTACGGTATTTATGTATGTTACTTTTATACTATCTATTGTTTTGACATACCACCACAACTTCCCTGAGGGGAGATACAAGAAGAAAAATAAAAACAATGCTATTCAACAGTTTGCATCTCAACAAAACCAGATCAGTGTTTTATGACACTAGGAAAGCCACTTTTCTAGTACAGAGACTTTCTTTCTGATAAATTTAAATCGCCTGCTGCAAACATTCGGAGTGTTATGGCTCAGAAATAAAGGCCACAGTAATCTTTTATAATGGAAAGTGTTAGACAGCCTAAACAGGGGAATTGCTATCACTGACCCTGCAATATCTCTTGTCCTGTTGTTAGAAAACATTGCAAATTATATGAAATAAAATTCAATGTATTTGGCTGAATTCAAAATGGCAATCAACCACAATTCCTATATATGCTTTATGTAAGGTAATTGAAGTTTTAGGAAGAAATAACCACTAGTGAACAGAAGTTAAATAATATAATGTTGAGTTTTCAAGGTGACAGCTTTACTGTAGCTGCCATCTCTTTAAAATCTCTTCTCCCTAGAGAAAATTTTCTCCACCTAGAAACTTCAGATGATTATTTTTTTTCCCCACACAAATTTGGACAGGGAAAGTTTGAAAATAGTATTAGCAGAGATGGGGAACATTTCATGACGCTGCCTAAGCTAGTGAGCAGCATATGGAAAATGAATGATGGCAGCAGAAGCTAGTGTGGCCTAACTTCTATGTTCATCTATTTGAACAGCTTGCATCCATGAAGCGCAAAGGTAAATGGCAAATATTTCTGTTGCAGGTAAAACATAGGACCCTACTGTTGGGCAGAGATTGCAAAATTTAAAAATTACTAGTCTTGTTTTAATTCTATTTTTCTGTCTTTTTTCTTTTTTTTTTTTTTTAATTTTCTTTTTTCCTGGAAATATATATAATCTTGGAAGTTGTCCATTTGGAGTCTTAAGAGGAATTAGACTAAAAATAAAATTGATTGGGGTCAAAATGTGCCATGTGTCAATTTGAAAGATGAAAAGGATTTATGAACACTGGATGCCATTATACCTGACAGTTTTTCCTTACTTTTTATGCAGATGTCGATTTTCATAATTAGTAGTGGAATTACTATTCTATCTTCTTGAAGGTGTAAATTGAAAGGGAGTTTTTTTTCAATCTGATGTAGTGTTGAAAAGACTTGCCATTTCAACAGAGTTACTGCCAAGGATTTTTTTTTGTGCTAAACACTGTGAATTAATGAGTTTTATAATTACAGCAGTTGCTTCACACCTCTATTGTTAACCAATGACATTACATCTGCCTTGCTCCACTGGTGCCCTCCTCCTTCTTATTGAAGCATTTAGCAGTTTTGGCAATAGGGAATTACATGGCATGGGGTAAGTAGTCTAATTAGGTATAAGTGAAAATCCTTAGGGAAAAGGATATTTAAAAAGTAATTTGAAGAATCTCTTAATGATGCTGGAACTGAAAGCTGTAGCTATAGAACAAAAAGGCCTGTTACCGTTGCAAAACAAGATTATAATTGTGATTATTCTGCTAATCATTCAGTTTTAAAGTTTTGAATTTTGGACTGTGTTACTTAAGAATAAGCGTCCAAACCATTTCTCAAGTAGATTTGCAGGATTTTGTAGATGTGACATGTAGGTCTTTTTTTTTTTTTTCTTTTGGCATTGTTCATAATCTTGGAAACCTTTAGACATCTACAAGTTGGCTGATACATATAAGGAAGTCAGAAGTGTACAACTGTAACAAAGAAAATACTGATCCTGTGGATTTGAAATGGAATATATTCAAGTTTTTACTAAATTGTCAATGTGTACGTTGAAAAGAGCAAGAGTTACTTTAAAACAAAAACAGGAAAAAATCAAGATTGTATTCAAGAATTCAGAAATTTATAATCGTATTCAGGGTTTTAAATCTGAGTTTGATTAAGGGATTTTGAGTTTCAGATTGATGTTTTGCCATGCTGATGGGAGCATTCAGAATTCAGGATCATTCACCAATGAGTTATTAAGAAATCTTTGCAACTCATGAAAAAGTAGTTTTGAGTCATCCTGTTTCTGATGCGCATGGGTTTCTCAAATAAGTCAGTTGATAGCAAGATTTTTTTTCCACTTAAAAGTTAAGACCATTCATACTCTTCTCCAGTATCTGTTTCTCCGTTTTTACTTTATCTTTTCATTTGATCATCTGTCAGCATTTTGCAAGATCAAATGGTTTTTCTTTTTCAGTGTGGTTTAGGGGTTGAAGTATCCGTAACATGAACAGGAACATGGCACATGGGAACAGCCTCATAGTCATGTTGGAAGTATACCGTAATAAATGATATAAATAGGTAGGGTACAATCCTCTCATGCTTTCCCTCCTCCTCTCAGTAAACCTGTGCTCAAGATATTTAATCTGTTTTGGGGTTGCAGTTAGCAGGTGAAGTTCAGATTCAGTTACTTTTGTAACTGGTTTGTGCTAGTGGACCTGTGGTTTTTCTTAGAGAAAATGTTTGATGCTTTTCCATAGCTTTCTTTAAAACTTTCCTAACCATGCTTCAGACAGTAGTAATCCAAATGAGCTTATTCACTGTTAAGTTATGGTGTTTCTTGCATTAAGTATTATTGATGCAAAAGTGTTCATGAATTATTACTGACAGGCTGGATTTCCCTGAGGTACATAAAGATTGTTTATTTTTCTTCTGAAAGTTAGGTGCAGAGATTTAAAAAAAAAAAAAATACCAACAAAAAAACCCAAAAAAACCCACAAGACAAACAACAAAAAAACCCACCAAAAAAAAAAAACCCACCAGACAAAACTGATACTTCGGGGTAATTTTTGTCATTTTCTGTACTAAAGCAGCAGTCACAACAAATGTTTTCAAAAATCGAATGCAGGTTTGTACCTTGAGGAAAGGAGGTCTGTTGATGGTTGATCGAAGCTGTGATGTCTAGGTCCACTAGTGTTATGATTTTGGGTGATTTGTTACTACACATATCTGATTATCTGGTTAATATTCTTATTTACAGAGCAAATACTTTGTCATGTCTGTTCATACCAGACAGTGGAGAACATTACCATCTTTCATGCCTTGTTTTATGTACATGTTGTCCCTTATTTCTGTTTTTGAATTCTACCTACAAGAGAGAACTGGTTGGTTTTCTCGTGCCTACCGCTGTCTTTCATGTAAACTGGTTGTAAGAGATGGGTTCCTTTCTTACTGGGGAGCTTAGGAACAGAACAATATGGTATTTGTGTTATAGTGGAACATATGTATCCATCTTTCTGTGATACAAACATGGTCTTATAAGTTTGGTATCCACATACCTCCTCCGTATATTTCTATCTGATAATTGATATGGTTTTGTTACACTGGCTTGTATTAGACTAAGTATTCTGGAGCTCAGCAGAATATCTGGCATTGCTGGAATCATAGAAATGTAGAAAAAGGAGTTTCATGAAACAGGCGCTCTCCATCCCAGATACATAGGTAACAAAAGAGTAAAGCTGTTAATGCTTTATCTGTCTTTCATTACCTGTTAGGCATTTGTACTCTGAGATTCTAGATGACTTAACCTATAGCTTTACTTTCTGTTCATCATCATTGGCACATCCAATTACAAAAATAGTCCAAGAACAAGCTAATGTGAGCTGTTTTGTGAAATATTTTCTCTGCAGGCCAGGGCAGAAACATTGATTTTGGGTTTTTTAAGATATTATATAAAACTGATTTTCTGTTCTTCAGCCATTTCAGAAAAAAATCAGATCACTCTTCCTAAGCCAGTGATTTTCTAGTTTAAATTTACAAAAAAGATGCGACTATGATTTTCTTCAAAGCGTGAAAGTTCAGCAAGACTATATTTGTTTGTTTCAGTGTCAAGAATAGAAATAATTTATTATGTAAACTTTATCACAGATGAAAAGCAATTATGTTACATGCTAACCTTTAAAGCACTTACATATTTGATTTCACAAATACTGTGCATTCTTTACAATATGAACATGACTGCTATCTAGGACTGTTCAGTGCATAAATTCCATCCTGAAGACAGGCATTTCCAGGATCATTTACTTAATTTTTATAAAGCTTATATTCTCTGGATTTTAATATTTTGAAACATTTCTGATTCAGTTCCTACTTGGAAACATCTAGATAGTATCATAGTGTGTTTTATAAAATAGTTTAAATTTGAAAGTTATGTTTGGCTTCATGAAAATAAACCAAAATGCTACAATGAATTTTAATAGCATCTGAATGTCATCATCTATGTCCAGTATATTCAAAGTATCTTGTACTTAGCAGAAAGAGAACTTACGCATATGAATACTCACACATTAAATTTGTCTTGACTTTTCTTTAGTCCCAGTAGATGGAGCAGTTTTGAATGTTGCTGTAGTACTTGAATATAGTAGCTTTTTTCTAACATCATGACACGATTATTTTCTACTTTTCTTTTTCCAAATGATTGTTTGAATTTTAGTTTAAAAGCATCATATCTAGAAAAGCACAATCAGTTGGCAAAAAGAGATGACAATGCCCACCGACAGCTAACTGAACATGGCATAACTCTTTCTTTTTTGTGACATCAATAAGGAAGAATTACATTCAAAACCAGAAAATGTAAAACCTTCCCATTTCCAGCACACATGACTTTCTAATCTCTGATTAACAGATCTCTTTTATTTTCTCTCCGGTCTTACCCAGCTTCATTACTTCAGTTGTCATTACTTGCCAGCTTAAAAATCTGATTCAATACTCAGGCAAGTTAAAATAAAATCTGTTTTAAAGTTGAAGGATTCTAACAAGTGTTTCCCACAGGGTAGGCCATAAGACAAGAACTGTTGTATTTTAAATAAGATAGTGTCTTTAAATTATTATTTTGTTTTCCTAGCCTGTTTTGATTGCAGTGCAGAGTCCAGGGGAAAACGTCTGAAAGTGTGTATAGCTGTGGCAGTGGAAGCCAGTAGCCTCAGTATATCCCCATTTCAAACAGCTGCTTTAGTAACCATTTCTGTCAGTAGAATGCGGAAAGAAATTCCTTTCATAAGAGCCATAGATACAGTTATAGCAGCAAAACACTCATTTATACCAATGAAAACTATTCTGATGAGCCAGGAAGCTATTACCCTTGTATCTGCTGGGGCATATAGGACTACTGTCCTGGTCTTGTACTTACAGATGTGAACATTGGCTGCCATCTGTACCAAATCAACGCTTGTCCATGGTATATATGCTAGAAGAAAGTTCAGTGATAGCAAGTTTGGTTTAGCTGACTTCTTAAAACTGCAGGCAATTCATCCGTGTACCCTTTCTTTGTTTGTTTGTTTTAGCACAGAAGTCTTTTACTTCTCCCTTACTTGGCAGTTATAACTGTAGCCATCATCATGTGAGATTTCAAACTATGCACATGCAGCCAATGCTTTGCAAATTAATCATATTGAAAATGAAATGGCATTTTTTCATCAGTCATGTTATATGGCCCTATTTTCAAATATAAGGTATATTTGTTGAAATAATGTTTGTGGTGTTCTAAACCGCATCTATTAAGGTAAAGCTGAACATTTTATAGTATGCAGTGCTGCTTTGATAAATGACTGTGGGTTCTCATGCCCAAAGTACTCCAGAAGGCAGTCTTACAAGCTCAGTGTGCCTTTATCAAGGTGGTGCAAGTTCTACCTACTTTATGCCTCCTGATTTGTAATGCATGATAGGCAAATTTAGGCCCTCTGCAGCCTGCAGGTCTTTTGTCTTCACTGGTTTCCAGTTACTGCTTTGCTTTTGATAGAATTATACTATTGTCCTGTAAATTATAGCAATTACAATTATATTGCTGATGAATTTGTCTTCACAGGATTCAGTTTACTTAGCGACACCAACTCAGGCTTACTGAGTGCTGTTTAAAGGCACACAGATGTTTTTCTCTGTCAGCAAAGAAGTTATTGCTAAGACTTGTAAAACTGCTAAGACAGAGGATGGCATTTTGTATGTTGTTTTCTGATTGGAACAGAAATTTCACAATAAGGATTGGTTTGTCTGAAATAATTACATCACACAAGATTGGTACCCAGAATATTCCTTTAGCGTAGTATTTCTTTTTAAAAAGGACGTAAGAGGATTACTGACCCGTCCTTAATGAAGTATCTGACACTTGTATTTTCCTATTTACATTTAGATTCTTTCTTTGTCTCATTCTTTTCTTTCTGTTTATTTTCCCTGATGTAACCTGGCTGGCTTCAGAAGGTTGAATTTTATTTTAAGGGTTGATGTTATGTATTATCACAGATGAATTATTAAGAAATCGGCCTCTTCTATTATTTGCCCAGTATTTACAAAGTGCTTTATTTCACATTTAGGTAGCTCATGCTACCTATAATGCTAGAAGAAATTGCAGAGAGATTTTTGTTACCAGAAGGCAAAAACTTTTCTTAGCAAAAAGTTACTACATACATTTGTAAATTTGGTATGGCATATTAAACTTTCTTTTAAAGAACAAACAGTTGCAGATTTTCTTCACCTCTGCAGCTTAATGAATGTGGGCCAGGCATATGGCAAAATAGTGAATTTTTTTATGTGAAAACTGTTAGATTATGCACTTTTCTAAGTATCTGGGATGATGCTCAAATACAGCTTTCCTTAATTTATACTAGATCCTTGTCCTGTTTCCCATGGAAAAGCCAAATCAGACATCACCAATTTGACTGGATTGCCCACATGCCAATTTCCCACTGCCTTTTTTTTTTTTCAGTCTTCCAGTGGAAAAGACTAGCAAGCCAGCAGAGATTATTCAAACTACTGTTTTTCAGAAAGAGAAAACATCTCAAGGCTGTTATTTTCACCTTAGAGGGTGAGAAAATGGCTAAAATCCCTCCCACAACAGGTCTCTTAAATGCTTCTTCTGTCAAGGTGAAAGCGTGCTACTGTGTTGACTTATATTTATTTAGTGTGTGAATGCATGCCTACTCACAAAATACTATTAGGTAGAACTGATACATACAATATAAAGAAACTTTATCTTAAACATATTAAAACATTGAATGCAGAATGTTCTGTAGGTTAATGAGATTAATTGCAACTGGTTTATCGTTTGCTTAAGGCAGCAAGCAAATGTAAATATCATGAGGTGTAGATAACAGATTATTTTTTCTTTTGTATATGACTGTCTTAATATTTACTATATGCAGTCATATAAGATGCTAATTTTTAATACTTCTTTAGCTATAAGAATGCATGTTTGCTTTCTCTTGATTCACACAGAACAGATGGATGCTTGACTGCCTGCTAATCCACAGCTGGAATGGTTTCAGCGGTTTCCACGTTGCTGGGTTAGAGTGGCTTTTCTAGTGGACTGAGAGGGCAGCAAGAGAGGGATATCATTATTCATCAGTATCCCAGTGGGATCGCTGCCAGCAGAGATTAATTTTTTCTGTTATGCTTGTAAAACAAGCTCAGGTGGAGTCTCTAATCCTCAGGGCACGGGTGGCAGATCAAGAAAGATGCTACAAAGCTAGTTAATTTTCAGATTCTAGGGGAAACAGAAGCTCTGTTAGATGTATAAATACATGATTGCAAATTTAAGTAGCTCAAATCCAAATGGGATCTTCCTAGACATCTGGTACTGAAAATCTCTGTTTTCTTTGTCTTTTTAAAGAAGTTCTTAAAACTTTACACCAGAGGCAAAATATCTGCAACTCCCTTAATTGTCGGTTATCTTTCCATTTTATTTTATTTAATACAGCTCTTACAGTGTACTTTAGATGAATGCCTTTCTACCTATAAATAAAAGACATGGTATAAGCCTGCGTAAGAACACTGAGTTTACAATGTTCTCACAAATTTGTGTGCAGTGAGCATCACCAAGAAAAATTACCACTTGCCATCCGAAAAGGGTCAGGTCTGCCCTAGCAATGCATGGTACATCCCATCCAGGTAATAGGATGTTCTGTTACAGTCAGGTGTGGCAAAAGGGCACTTTTTTGCCATGTTACTCACTGTATCAGAACTCTAGTCATTCATGACAGAAGCGTTGTTAGAACTTCCTCAAATCAAGGACACCAAAATACTGACAGGTTGACTCTTCATTATTTTTCCTTTTACTGACCTTTTTTTTCCCCAGTGATTCCCCTTCTTCCACACTCTTGTAATTAGCAGTGTCTTCCATACCTGCATTACCTTGTACTTCTCAAAACATTGGGTCAGATTTTCAGGCAATGTTAATCCACGTAGTTACACTGAAATGAGTGGAGATGTGCCAGTTGTTATCAGCAGGGAACTGCCCTTATTGAAATTTACTTGCAGCAGCTGTCACTTCCTCTTACAGTTGTATTTTTTTATTATTAAATTAAACTATTTTCATTTTAAAGGACTCAGAGTGAGACCAGTAGCACTGGCTTGCTGAAAAGACATTGTGAGTGTAGGCACCTTCCAAGTTTCCCATATATTTCTGCCAGTTCATATTGTTCTCCTATTATTCTGGGCTTGAGCCTTTCTTGAACAGAGGCTGCTAGTCATTTCACCACATGATGACAGGTATTCACGCCTGTGAACTTTTTATTCCCTTTTGTCTCTGATCACATAGTAGTCTAGATCCAGAATTGAATCCAGTACAAAAATGCAGCAGTGTGCATTTGTGGCTCCCCACTAGGGGAGCTGCCACAGGTCAGCAGATCTAAAATCTGGTTTTCAACACACAGAGCTTTTACAACTTGCCATTAACACATACAGTATGTATGGGCCCCATTTCACATAAAGAATTAGTAGCGCTTACTTCTGTCTCCATGCAGAGTAGCATTAACTTAATGCAGAGATGTGTTAACTTCTTCCCTGGGTCTGGGCTCTGCTCTGCAAGATCCCAATGGAGGATCAAAGCCAAAGACAGAAAATGACTGATCGCTTTCCCGGGGAAAGCTGTGTGCCAGGATTTGCTATTATAGTTTTTATTGCTATCATCATCTCAATCAGTAGTTGAGCCAGCTAATTCAGCCAAGTTCAGCTTCAGAATGTGGACAAATGTCCAAATGGAACTGAAGTAGATTTCTCATGACAATCAGACTTTTGAATGTATACTCAAGAGAGATTTTCCCAGTTTTGTGTTAACACATTACTGACTTCATGCACTGAAAAGCTTTTCTGTATTAGTGCAATACAATTAGTTTCAGTACAGCCAAAGCCAGTTGGTTTTATAAATCTTTCCTTGACTTGAGATTACAGGGAAAGAGTTGTGGGTCACTGCCCCATCTAGGTCTTTAGATAAATTTAAAAAAAAATGGGATGATTATAATGCATTCAAAATGTGCAGGTTCAAAGCATTCTTATGAAAAGTAATAGGAAAAGTCAGGCATCTTGGAGAGGCAAAATCTCACATACACCATTTCCAGTGATAAATGTAATAATCACATACTATAATTCACTTTATAAATGGAATTTATACCATTCCCTTTATATTTATTTGCTATGATCAAAGTAACTTATTCTATGTGAATAATGTGTATGCTATACCAGTTTCAGATGTTTGCTCTTATTTTTGTCCTACTTCAGTCTCTTTTGCATTTATTTTTCCTTAAACTGATCAAGTGTTACAGGCTTACTTATAGTCAATATTTTAACTTAAAAACCTAAGAGTGAACTAAAGCCACCTCTGTGAAGGTTGAATAGGCTTAATAATGTGAAAGTTCCTACACATTTGATGGAAAAACAAATATATTGTAAGAATGACTTTTATTAGGAATGGCAAAAAAAGTAGCACTGAATTATGACTGTGATCATAAACTGTATGAAATACGGATTGAGAGAGTGAAGACTTAAAATCGAGAATTCATTCCTTGTTTTCATATGTTTCAGTGAAGTATGCAATTTAAAGAGGAAATTACTCTGAAACAGGGTGATTCTATAAGTTTATTTTTTTTACTATTTGGTAAACTAATTACAATGATTATAGTATCTATTACTGTATCTTCCTGTACACTGAAACCTAGCCTCTCTGATATGCTTAGGAAGCTTTAGGGGAAAGAAAAAGGGAAATGAATTTCCAAGTTATTATAGAAGTCCTAAAAACTTTTTTCCCATGTCAAATTACTGTTATTTTATATAATCCTCTCTCTCACATGTGCTAGCATGCTTGCATTTTCTTTTAGCAACTCCATGCTGAAGTAGAGGTCTGTAATTTAACTTTGTACTTTAAAAGTTCCCAAATTTGCCAGCTCACTCTCTGCTACTGGTAGCTAATATTGCTGACCTCCTATTGCTCTGTGCGCAGTGGCAAAGGTCTTTCAGACTCCTGACCTCTGGTCATCAAGAATGTCATCAGTAGTTTGTAGTTTGGCTGTTTTAAGTAAAAGGTGAACTTGTGAAATCTAAACCCTTCAGGGTGTTTTTAAGTGATCACTCAACTGTTTCGTTGCCCTAGGATGTACTTTTTATGATGTCTGCAATTGTAAAATTTGTGGTGTTTATCATATGCAGCTATTTAAAAGCAAAACTCAGTTATCTGTTTAAACTGCTTAAAGTCTGAGAATACAATATATGATTTCTCTGATCACTAACATGAGACCTTGATAGGGATTTATAAGAACTTTTAAATTGTATGTTCTTATGAACTATGTTTGTAGGTCTCATTGCTGAAATGTGCCCATTTTAAATCCTGAAAGATGGCTATAATTTTTTATTATTTTTTTAATATATAGATACACATAATTGCATGTTGATGGGCTTTATAACTTTCTCTCTTGAACGTCTCATGCTCAACTGGAAATTTCCAGTGCTCACTCTGGTAAATCTTAAATCTAGAGACAGAGCCCAGGGTAGCCCAGCCTCACTGTTTTGCTCCTACCCAGTTAATTGGATTAACTTTACAATTTAATTCTATACTTGTTTGTTTGTTTGGACACATATCTTTTATCTCTAAAAATGCATTGACCACTAATTATATAATTAAAAAGTAGTATTTGTTTCAAAAAGATACTGAGCAGCCCTTATTCCTTGGATTTTGTTTTCCATCCTACACATTTTCTGTCATTTTTCCAGAAGTAGAGAAGAGTGGAGAATACTCCAACAGAGTGCTAAAGAAGCGGCAAAATCATTTTCCTATTACCCAAGCTCGAGTAGAGAGTTAGAGAAGGCAGAGTCCCCGCTGGGAAGCACCGATGCCTGAAGGACCCCTTTTTCTGCATTCAGAGACAGCTGCTGCCCAGGAGCTGCAGCTCTGTCTCCTCTGTGTCCTGCAGCACAGGGGCTGGCACAGGGTTTTGCTTTCTGCCTTTTCTCCCTTCCAGCTACTGACCCTGGAAGGAAGCGATGGGAAAGGAGCTGCACTGCAGAATTGGCTCTGATATGCTGGATGCCATTCAATTGCATTTCCACATACACTTGCAGTTGACAGGACAACCCTCAGTATCAATACAGGCTGGGGGATGAAGGGATTGAGAGTACCCCTGAGGAGATGGACTTGGGGGTACTGGTGGATGAAAGACTGGACATGAGCCAGCAATGTGCACTTGCAGCCCAGAAGGCCAATCATATGCTGGGCTGCATCCAAAGGAGCATGGCCAGGAGGTCAAGAGAGGTGATTCTGCCCCTCTACTCTGCTCTGGTGATTCCTCACCTAGAGTAGTATGTCCAGCTTTCGAGTCCTCAGTAGGAAAGATACAGACCTGTTGGTCTGGGAGAGGGCCACAGAAATGATCAGAGCACCTCCCCTAAGAGGAAAGGCTAAGAGAGTTGGGGTTGTTCAGCCTGGAGAAGAGAAGACTTCACGGAGACCTTATTGTGGCCTTTCAGTTCTTAAAAGGGGCATATGAGAAAGATGGGGAGAGACTTTTAGCAGGGCCATACGACGAGGGGTAATGGTTTTAAACTAAAAGAGGGGAGATTCAGGCTTGATGTGAGGAAGAAATTCTTTACAATGAGGGTGGTAAAACACTGGCACAGGTTGCCCAGAGAGGTGGTGGATGCACCATCCCTGGAGACACTCAAGGCCAGGCCGGATGTGGTTCTGGGCAGTTTGGTCTAGTTGAAGATATCCTTGCTCATTGCAGGGGAGTTGGACTAGATGACCTTTGAATGTCCCTTCTGACCCAAACCATTCTATGATTCTATGAGAGGAAAAGATGTTATATGCTGTATGATGTCAATGAGCATATTTAGAATGGTCTCCATGATGAATTACAGTATCGTGTAGTAAATATATTCTAATCTTGCCTGTCAGTTTTTGTTTTCTTTTTTTGTGTCATATTACCCACTTTTCAAGATCTCTACAAAACTTCAGCCTGCTCTGTTGCTTAGCGGAGCCCACCAGGTAGCCCTAAAAGTCTGGAATGTCACTTCTGCAAAGTATTAAACATATATTTTTACATGTGTAAAACAGACTGAGGAAACTCTTCATGCAGGTGTCTGCTGTCTAAAAGAGACAATCTAAATTTCCAATCTAACTATCCATGTTATATAATGGCTTCCGTAAGCTGGTAGAAATTACATGGGATATTTTTCCTTTTTGTCCATAATATGAATCTTGAAAGCATGCATGATGTTTGTTCTTAAACCTTGTAACTAGTAATATATGTTTATAACTGTCTTTAACTGGGATGTTGTCCTAGAGCTTTTATATCTAAGAGTAAAAAAAAAAAAAGAAAACCAAAACCTCTCAACATTTTAAACTTTGGAAGTTTGAATTATGTCCCATAAAACTGAGACCAAAGCATATACATTTATAGCCTGCCAATAAATTCCTTAAAATAGGAGTTTATAATGGAATCACTTAACACATAAAATTTTCCGAGCAGCATGTTTTCCCACATTCATTTGTTTTCTGAATATAAATACATGAGAAACTTGAAAGAGAGCAAAACACCTTGCAGGTTTATTGAAGTTGAAAATACATGTGTTTGGATTCACTGTACCTATAGAAAGAAAATGAACGTACAAGCAGTCAGTCAATTCTAAGTTTCAATAACAGCATTGCTAAAGAAAAGACTACTGCCTCAGCTCTGGAATGTGAGAAACTATTTTTGGTTTGGTTTAGACCCTCATTGTTACAAATTAATCAACTGCTCTTTAAAGTCTAGAACTCATTAACTTTGTAAGTTTTACTGTTCCCATGACTGAGCTGAACTTAAAATATTCAAGTTTACTTTAGTTGCTCACCTTGATCCCATGTCCGTCTGTGTTCCACACATATCCTCTTCTCTCTTGTAGGCAGATGGCAAGATTTAGTTAGAGATTTAAAATATTTAGAAGGTTTGCATGTGGTATAGGTTTATAGTTCAGCTCTTACTATAAATCAGTAATTTCAGCCAAATTTACACATTTTGTGAGTAGAAAGAAGATCTGATATTTTTTTTTTTAACCCTGTGGACACTGTGGATCATAATACTCACCATGTTGGATACCTTGTTTAAACTTTAGTTCAATCTGACTCCTCAAATGCCTCACAGTACCAGAAACCTGCAGAAAGTATATTTTAAAATGGGGTAAGTTGTTTACTTTTAGAACAATTCTGACAATTCAAATAAAGGGTGATGATAAACTGCGTATCTGGAATGTTGCAGACGGGATTCTAAGATGATTCTGTGGCTAGTGTTATGCAGGAAACAGAATTAAATTACCAGAATAGCTCTTTGGCCTTGTAAAATGCAGCTATCAAGTTGATGCAGGTCTAGGTGTGACATTTCTCACTGGCAAAGCAAGTTACTGTTTCCTGTATGACCCTGCACCACATACAGGTTGAATTGCAGGTTTCTTGCACACTCAAAATGATGCAGCAGTTCCTAATGCCTATAAGGAGACATTATTGGGAAAGTCCATCACAGACCTATGGAACAGAGAGATGTGATATGTCCACCAAATGCATGATTCAGAACCCATAGCTAAAATTACTAGTTATCTCCTGGTATACTCCAAGCTATGCTTAATGGTGTAGGTGCTTGTAAACATATTATTTGCTTGTAAACATATTATTATGGGCTGCAATAGTCCCAATTTAACGAAGAAAAAGGGAAAGTGAAAAATGAACAGCCTTGCTTTGTGGTTTAACTCTAAAGTTTATATTAAGTTTCTTGACTTCAGAATGAAGATTAATGATTGATACGTAATTTGATCTGTTTCCTCACCCATGGAAGTAAAAACAGTATTCAGACATAGTGTACTAAAATAAAATATATTGCATGTTGTGTGGAATAGTTGAAGCTATAGGCTTTGCAGAACAGATTGAGATTCACAATGAAAAGGAATACTAAAATGAAAAAATATTGAGTGAACAGCAGGGCCCATTTGAGGTTATTACAAAGGATGTTTCTTTATTCTGTCTTTTCTTGTGCAACCTGAAAACAGTAGCAGGGGGTTACAAGCAGAGTTCATCACAGAGTTGTCAATCACTGTCATTTAACATTTTGCAATGGAAGATGTCTTTATTCAAGGACAGCTGGGCAAATCAGAGAAACAGATTTGCAGTTAGTAGTCTGTCCAGCCTACACTAAGCAAACAAGGACAGGGCAGACATACTGGCCTCTCACATAAAAATATAATGGACTCTGCTGACCTCAGTGCCCTCCATTCAGCTTCATTCTCAGTTGTATAAAAGCTTCACTACCCATTCTCAATTTCCTTTAATTACCTACATGATGCAGATAAGAAAATGAACCTCACTTACTTACAGTCAATGATCACAAACAGGAAATTAAGTAGGCAAGTTGTTTAAAATAAGAGGAGTGTTTTGGAGGTAAATAAAACATGTGCTGGGGAAGAATTAGGGAAAATGCATTTTCAGGAGTACCAATTGGTCTGGAGTGACTTGGCTGATCCTTCTTCTTTCTGCTACTTTAAACAGCAAAGCAAAACTAAGTAAAAAATCTCCTTGGTAAATATTCTTTAAAATATCTTTGAAGAAGAAGCCAGTTAAATAAAAAGAGTGAAGCAAACATGCAGCCTTCTATAGGGCTTAAAAAGATTGTGACCTTAGGTTCAGAGAATAAATGACCACAGTTTTCACAAGAGATCTAGCAGAGACATCCAGGATTAAGCAGCAGTTGTCTTTAGTCAATCTTCACTTTTAATCTGCAGTCGAGATGTAAAATAAATTAATTACATTCTGATTTTCTTTCCAAATCTTAAGTTGTCTAATACTTACTTTTACATTTATATCACAGTTTAGGTGTAGTTTCATTGTGCCATTAAAGAAAATAGAAAATTTTGTGCTGTCAGTTTTCAAAGGGGTGAAAAACAGCTATATAACTGGTTTTTAGGAATTGTCAAAAAAGGTGCTATGTGTTAGGCTATTAATGAGTGGATACAGTACTTTGCAAGTCAATTAGGTAGTTCTATTAGGTGTTCTAAAATTGCCATTTTCATTACCACACTCTACATTGGTTCCTGTTGTGAATATTTCATTAATATGGATTTGCAGGAAGTCTGACTGGAGATTGAAGACTAAAATGCATAATATAGAATTTATACTTTAAGAGGAATATAAAACCCTGACCACTTTAATTTAATGGTCTCTGCTAAGCCCATAGTTTGAAAGACATTGCCCTTTGGGCTACCCAAATTACTTTTTATTTTATGGCAAAAGAAATACACTCTCTTAAATTACAGATGGAAAAGATATAACATATTGTAAAACTCTTACTTTACTTGCAAGTTTTATACTTTAGAAAGATCATTCTCATTCCATGTAGGCATACATGCACAAGACAGTTTTGTGCAGGAAAAAATTACAAATTCAGTCACAGAACTGACTCTTCAGCCTAAATTATAGTTGTTAGGATGCTACTGTTGAATTTTCTTTCTTTCAGAGACAGTGGATTTCCCTAGTAGGAGAATGAACATCTCTGCTCTGACTACTAGAACTGTTCCTCACAGCCCCAAGGATGTTGCTACTCATAACTACATTTAAATTAATAATAAATAATTAATTATTTGATTTAAATAATGATAAATTATTTAAACAGCTGCTGTGGTACAGCTCTTTTTTGCAATAGTGAGAAAGCTCTTGGACAGCTTTCATTTTGGCATGAATGGTATTAGTCCCACTGTGGAGCACAGAGGATAGTTTTCAGCACCTACTTACAATTTTGTTCTTTGCTCTGATCACTGATCATCTGTTGCTTAGACAATGACTGTTCATAATATCGAAAGTACATTTTAAAAAAACCTTACCAGAGCTATTTCAAACCCACTGTGTTTTGAATACAGGCAGAAAAGTAGAAACCCTGAAAACTGAAAATGTGAATTATTGACTTCTTTATAGCTAACTTTACAATGGTTTTGTGAGCCAATCAGGGTAGGATATCTGCAGACGAGCATCTCAAATATTGAGTCCATCCACTGAATGTATTTCACTGCTTTTATTTTCTTCTCCTCTCATCAGCTATGCGAAAAAAAAAAAATTAAAACCTGTAATTGTGTGAATATTTGTGAATATTTTACTACCTATTGTTTTCCCACACATGTGATTTTAACAAATAAGTATGCTTTCTAAACACTAAAATGCTGCTATTTTAACATTAAAATCAAATTGTAGTTAATTAATGCATATTCTTTTAATGTCTCAGTAAGGAATAATTATTCTGAAGTTAATTACTATAGCTAATTTTTTAAAATTTTTTTTAAGAATGCTGAGGAGTACGCAGATTTGCCAGTGAGACACAATGAAGATCAGATGAACAGTGAACTGGCAAAACATCTTCCAATTGAAGTCAACCCCCATTCATTTGACAGTTCACACACAAAAACACACCTCCTGCTGCAAGCCCACTTCAGTCATGCCATGCTGCCTTGCCCAGATTATGCAACTGATACAAAGACGGTGCTGGACCAAGCAATTAGAATATGTCAGGTATAGTAACTCATTTCAATATTTAACTCTTGTTGGTTTACTCTTTATTGTTAGTGTGTTGTAATATTTTGAATATAGCAAATCTGAAGATTTCTTGCAGTCATAGCCAAGCATGAATAAAATGTTCTGAAATGTGATTTGAAACAAGACACAGGACTTTCCTCTAGCTTGTGAAATGATACGTCTTCTATTTCCCAATTACCGCAGAGTCAAAAAGCATGCTTTTAAACCCAGATTTTAAACTTGGTCTGGAGGCTTGTGACTTTTACAGTTGTACTGCAGTCACAGCCCACAGAAACTAAACTGACCATGGAGAGTACTGGTAACAAGCGATCACATGCACAGCTGCATGCCTCAAAAGAATTTCAAAGCAGCAGATGGAGTTTGGAATAGATTGCTGCCATATATGAAAAGCACAGTTACAATTACAGTTACAGTTGCAGGTACAGTTACAGCAGGAAGGGTGAGCTCTAGCTGATGCAGAGAACAGCCGCCCCTCTGATTCCATCAGAAAGGAATAATATTCTCTTTAGCAGAACAGGACAAGGACTCATTCACAGGTTCTTGAAGATCAGGTGACCTTCCACAAACTATTATTTTTATCTTCCTCGGTTCAATACGTGTAAAATAGGGACAGTAATTCTTTCTGCCTACAGTTCTTGTTTGCTCAAATATTAGTATCCTCAGTGGTCTACACGTCAACTATCAGAATGAGGCTTTGATCTTGTTTGAAGCCTGTTTGCAATGCGGTAACTGTAAACACCATTTTCTCAAGCCTACCAGTTTGTAAAACCACTCTAAGGGAAATTGTTAATCAGTGCCCTAAACAGACAAAATACCACAGGCAGTTCAGTGTCTAGTGATTTGGGTGAGTCTCAGCCTTCCACTAGCAAAAATGACAAGCTTGTAATGCTAATATCAAACAAAACAAAGCTAAAATTAAGGAAAGTAAAAAGCAAGTAAGACCACAGATATTATTGCTACACAGTCTTAAACTTGGCAACTAGCAGTGCTTGAGTGCAAATCTACTATAAGTATTTCAACTCAATAAAATCATGGTGCTGAACTCTTCAGTGTATAAACAGTTACTATTCATAATACTCGGTTATTAACAGAGAACATCACTTGCTCGGGTTAGAAAATTCACCTTTGTTTCAAAGAAATCACATTTAAAGTTCATTTAAACATTTGTGGAATTAGCGTTTGGGGGGGATAGTTGCATATTTGGAAAAAGATGCAAATTAAAGATTCTTTTTTTGGTAATTATTTTGCTCAATATTCATCCTGCTTTGCTAAGAAGTGTATTTTTAATGCTGTTACAGAAGAAACAGTTCCTTTAAACTGGAGTTCAGAATACCATTCCATATTGTGCCTTGGCATTGTGGCCTTCAGTTAACTACTACGTAATGTCACATGTATAACCATCTTGGCGAAAAAAAAAAAAAAAAAAAGAGTTCATCTTTAAAAAAGAAAAAAAGAAAAACTATGCAAGCATTTTTGTATTTTGAAGCTGGTGCATGGTTTACATCTCTTGGGAGAATATTTGTTCCATCTTATTAGTCACGCTTTCCAAACGGAGGTTAAAGTTCCCAGAATCTAAGCAGTAGACAGGGTTACACTTTCAATACTGGTTGTTACCTTTTTCCTTAGCACTGACCTGCTGATGAACTCTGGGTCAACAGAGGTGGAAAAAAAGATGTTAGTTGTGAGAAAAGGAACTGAACCATGGAAGGATCCATTGATAAAACATATTTGGTGGGTGATGTTCTCTGTGTGTGAACACTCACTCACGCACCACCAAACATAAAATTCAGCAGTGAGATGGGAATTGGTTTTTGAGTTATGTTGAACTTCTGTTTATTTACTTACAAAGTACTTTAGCTGTTAAGGTTGTAGAGCTAACGTTAAAATTGTGACCTGCGCATAAACTGTTATTTTTGCTGGTGGGCATGTGAATGATGGACTTTTGGTATAAGCACTACTTTTCTGTTACAAGAAAGCAAGATCTTTCTAAGAGCTTTTACAAGTGGTTGCATCATGGTATGTACAGCAGGCCTCCATCCCAGGCCCCCTGCAGAGCAGATTTGCCATCAGTAACAGTGATATGTAAGCAAGCCTTTTTCCATCACAGGCTATTAAACTTACCCACTCTTCTGTGCTTTTTCACCTGAATCAGCCTTCTCTCCCATGGTTCCTTTTACATCCCACCTGTTATGCCCTCCCTCCAGTTCATCCAACGTCTTCTGGGCCTTTCTTATTTCTAGTGGCTTTAGGCTGAGTAGTGTTAATGATCAGACAGAAAACTATGTTAATATCTTCAGATAGATAAATGTACCTGATGGATTTCAGGTAAGATTCCACTCTCTTCTAATAAAAAAAAAAAGTATACAACCACTCTTAAATTTATTTTCCTGTGATATCTTAGAAGTTTTGGTTTTATGTTAGAATTCTCTTCATTTATACTCATGATGAAAGATAGATGTCATAAGCATTTAACAGAATTTGAGGAGTCATGGTGCTGACTCAATAGAGGAATGTAACTGTTAACATACAAAATGGGAGAAGTATATTCTGTTATTGTTTTCGTATAGTTAGCATTTGTTAGGTATAGATAGAGTTCATTACAGCAACGTAAATTTAGTATCTATAGTATCTATACACTCAGGATGAAATACAGAAGTCTTTCCCTCTTGCTGCAGAAATATAGGAAATAGCAAGCAGTATGTAACCTCCTGGAAGGTGAATGCCCATCTCCTCCCACACCCATCTCTAACATATGGCCACTGAGGCATTGACTAGGCCAAAGGAATGTCCCTGCTCTACATTGAAAAGATCAAGTCAAAAGCTAACAAGTTTGTTATCAGTGACAGGCTCTCACAGATAAAACACAGAAGGTTCCCACAACTCAAAAAATCTGCCATGACCTCCTGTGTGACCTTGGCCAAGTCATATAATTTTTACTTGCCTCTGTTACCTTTAATACAATTACAGTAGACTGCATATTCTCTTCAAGCCTAGCACTCTATCCCCATTGTTTTTACTGAGAAATGATAGAGGTGTCAGTAAGATGGTGCTTCTCTACCTCTTGCAGAAGAACATCAAAGAATAAAAATTCTAATTGAATGACTTGTCTAATATTTTATAGACTACAAGAATTATTGTGAAGACAATACCCCACTTTTTTCCTATCTCTGATTTAAGAATGTGAAATAGACTAAATCTAATCTCTTTTTTACTTCTTTTGTCAAGCCTTATATTTTGTGACTGTGTATTCAGCAGGCAGTTCTTACTCTGCTGTTCTAAGACTATTGCCTGTATTTGCATTAATTGAAATGGATAATTGAAGCAGTAATACTGTCAGTCTCAGATTCAGCAGGGCAGTCTCTTCTCAGAAATAGTGTGACAGTTGCTGGCTTTGCATTAGGATTGGCCACAAGCCTCCACTTGTAGTATAATCGTTGAAAAAATATTTTAATATTGCCAGGAGTAGGACTGCCATGGAGTTCAGCCTTAACCTTGGCGAAGTGTTTACCTATGGATGTGTTAAACGCATCTCAATAGGGTAGCTGTGCACTGAGAGAAGATGGACATGAAGTCAGATTCCAAACTGCAGAATAAAGACTAATTTGCACAGGAAACATGCACATCCCTGAAATGAGGAAACCTTGTAACGCTGTCACTGATGGCCTGCCTTTCCCCATCATGTTACTCCTCCAGAGAATCTAATTTTGACAGGAAAGAAAAAACTCTTTGAGTTAAGCGCTGCATTTCCTTAGCTGTACAATAATGTGTGTAACACCATGTTACCCATTCTAAACTAGCTGAAGTAAATTAGTTGTTTCTGGTCATTTAAATTGCAGCTTTTGCTACAGTTTTGCTTCTGAAAATCATCTTTGTGGTACATGTTCAGAGTCATCAAATATTATACAAACATGCTAACCAATCCAGCTGTCTTTTAAGAGCTAGCTTCTGTACAAAATCCTTGTTCTACTAAACTGCAGACTTTTGTGACTGATGGTGGGAGCTGTAGCTACTGCTCCTCACACAGAAGGTACTGTCTGGCCATACTGGCACAGCTACAAACAGCACAGGTGCCCAAGCTGCAGTTCCAGGACTAAAAGAACAAGAATGTCCTCAGCTCTGGACTTCGCACCCTTCCCAAACCTCCTCAGTTCATAACAGCCACTAAAACTACCAACTTGGGAGCCATGTCACTTGCATCATTTGTTTTCCTGCCTGTGAGGAAATGGAGAAGTTCTTAAAGGTTCTAAGTGTGTTTTAAGCTCATATGTTGTCTATTGTTAGTCCAGGAGTGCTACTCACTTGCTGCAAGGTGGTGGGAGTTACAAGAAAGGCCTCTTTTACAGTTGTGTGTGTAAGATTTGTCCAGAAGTGCCCCATGGCAAGAGATAATTGCTTTGTTTTAGAGGTGCATCGGCAACTGTAAATAAATGGGCAACTTTGCTGAAGGAAGGGAAGAGAATCAAATTAACTTGAGAATGCAGAGGTTTATTCAGAAACAAGTGAAGAGCAGAGGCGATATCTCTTGAACTACTACATATACTCTTTGTGTATGTGATAATATTCCAGTGATAGCACCATGTTTGCAGTTTGACTTAAATATTGGCTTGCTTTCACGGTTGGATGGCTATTATTCCACAGGACGGTGGAAATTCCACAGGACGGTGGAAATAATAGAATAATCAAAAAACTTGTAGCAGAGATACTGGACATTAATGCTCATTTTTAGATACTAAGCAACAATGGAGAGCTTTGTTGGGAAAGTACCTGGACAAGTTGGGGTGGAACTACTTGTTTCCAGCTTGTGGTTTTTAGGTATATTTGGGGGACAAGGGGTAGTTGCCTTTGTGGCAGTGGTGGTGGGGTCTTTGCTTGCTGTGGATAATTGATGAACTGGTATATGGAAGCGTCTTGGTGGCAGTTTAATGATGAGTTGATGCTCCTTAGATATAATGCTTCCCCCACCCATGTCAAACCTTTTCCCAGTTGGGGCTGGAGGAAATGAGTAATGCTTAACCCATTTGTGTGATCAATTCACTTAAGCAGCTACTGTGAAATGTTAATCACAACTTTAATTTGTACTGCATTAGCATTTTGATTAACTTGTAGGCTTGCTAGCACACTTGAAGCACTTTTACTCATAGTTACAGCTCGGAAATGACTTTTTGATTAATTAAGTTTGTTAGACAGCAGCTGAGCTTCCTGAATGCTAACCTTATGAGGCTAAAAGTTCAGGAGAAAGTTACTGGGAATAACTGTTGCTGTTGAAAAGGATTCATGTAAATGCACTCAAAAATTTTTTATTATTGACAAAATATTACATTACTGCTTTGAAACTTACTTTAAACTCTAAAGAGGGCAGATTTATTATGAGAAATATGCTGTATATTTTTCATGAGTTTGGTAGATTTTTGTAAGATTTGGAACAAATGCCATCTTGAAGACTTTGTTTATGTTAGGAGACTGATTTCTTGCCAAGAGATTTTTATCAAAAACATTTTATTGCATTTACAGTTCACTAACATAGTAGAGAATATCAATTTTTCAATTAATAATTTGAAAATAAATTGGATATTGGGACTTAGCAAGTTCTGAACATGTTGAGTTGTACCCTACCAAGTTTACATTGTTGGCATCACATGCCATAGCTGCTCTTAGCTCTGTAATACTATCAAAAAAAAAAAAGTAAGAACCCAAGGATTGCACTCCATTAAATGCAGACAGTAAGTGATTTGTCCTTTCCCTGTTTCTGATCGTACTAATAATGTTACTATGGAGGCTAAAGTATGAACACAGGGATAGGAATCTTGCAAAGCGTCTAGGAAGGTCATAATTTGCATACATCAGTGAGACCTTTATGATGATGGGAGAATGAAGAATTAGTCTCTCATAGGGGGTAGCAGAGCATATGGAAAAGGGAGCTGAATATGCTTGTAAAAAAAGTGAAGGGAAGGGGGACACATAGGGCAGTATAAAAGGACTGCCTTCTAAATAGGATTAATTACATCTCATTTACTATATTTCTTGATAAAGTACAAGGGGGGTGAGGGGAATGTGCTCTGGAGGCTGAAATTGTACCACTGTATAAGTCTGATTTAATTGATTCTTTCACATCAATTCAAAATTCAATTCAAAGGATCAATTCAAAAAGATCAATCAAAAAAGGACTCCTCCCCTCCCCAAATTAATACATTTCTAAAAAGTGATTTTGGTCTAGATCTCTGAAGTGCAAAGGATCTGTAGATACCTGTTTTACTGATACATAACATACAAAAGACAGTGCCCTTAAAACCTTCTGTAAGATTTCTTCAACTGAATTCCAGTTTTTCAAGTAAGTTGTTGTTTCTGGGGTATATAATCGAAGCATCATAATCATGATTTATATAAAAACATGAAACTTCTAGTACATGGTATGCTTTAACATCTGGAAAAATATTTTGCTTATATTAGTGTGATCTCAAGTCACATGTGGATCATAATATAACGTTACATATTGGAAGGCTTCCTACATTTGAAGTATGTGCAAAAAAGATTTATTATTGTGAATTCATAGTTTTCAGGAAAATTAATACACTTTTGCATATTATTATCTATAAATATTTGTCATATAAACTCTGTAGTCCTAAACACTTGTAATTAGGCACCATTCAAAAGATTTTAATAGATCTGTGGATTTAAAGTCATATTTCTAACTGAAATCTAGTCCTAGACAGCAGAACTTACACTAACATGAAGCGAAGACACAAGTGGGGGTATTTTGGTTATTTGATATTGGAATACTATACATAATAAATTCAGGTACAAAAATAGGTAACTATTTTTATAAATTAACCTAAATAACTATTTAAACTATTTAAATAATTGTAAATAACTATTTTTGTTAAAAAAACTAACTGGCCTTAACTCTGCTCTTTGATATAACTGGGCAATAATATTTGAAGCATTTTAGTCTTGCACCATTTATTTCTGTTTCACTAAGGTGAATGTCGTTCCGCATGGAAGGCTGATCATTAGTGTGCCAACCTTCAGCTTCACAAAGGTGCTCAAGAAAGTGTCATAGCCTGTGAAGCACTGATAAAAAAGATAAAATTAATCTTTTAAGAATGGATACATTTGAGCCATGTAAATCACCCTGAGTACTCCTGAAGTTTCAGTCCCCATCCACCAAGTCATTACCACCAATGACATCACTGCAGGCAGTCGACCTTTAACTGAGTAATCACAGAAGTAATTGACAGTTGCAGTGGCATTTCTTAGATTACCTTAGCCTCCTTAGCTACCCTCTGCATTCAGAGCAGTTATCATTGTTCATTTAACTTCATTGCCGCTTTCCTTAAATATCATTTAGCCACAAAATATTGACATTTATATTTACAATGTTTGCATTTATATTTACAGTATTTAAGTAGAAGTACTTAGTATAACCAGAGTTATATTACAGGTGACTTCAAACAAATTACTCCTAGTATATAGTTTCTGTTAATAAGATGCAAGCTGTTTAATTTTAGCGCTCTGGTAACTTATCTTAAAGAAAACAGCTATTTAAGTCATTTGAGTGGATCAGAAATTCTGCTAGTTATAGAGTCTCTGTTCCGCTGTCTAACCAGCCATACAAGAATGATCCGGAATATCTGGCTCTCAAATGAAGGGTGTAAAACTAGTACCAAAAACAGTGTTAAAACTTTGCAAAACCTTTCTAAAATAAAAGATTTTGCAATCAGAGTATTTCAGTTGCCAGACAAATCTCCTAAATGGGGAGTGGGGGTGGGAGAGTGGGGTAGATATGCTCATTATGGAGTAGTTTAGTATCTGTTATTTTGAGCACATATTCAGAGTGCTTAAAAACAACAGAGAAAAGCAATGTTTTGCTATCAGTGTGTGTTGCTATCAATGAGTTTGCCACACTCACCTCTCCTACATCCTGCCTCCATCTTTGCTTCCCCTCAAGCTAGGGAATTGTAAACCAAAATTTAAATTCCAAGCATAAGTAGTAATTTTGGCTAAAAAGAGACAGACTTTTAAGTCTCAGCTTCATGTTGGACCAGAAAGGTACAACTTAATTGGTTTAATTAATTCAGTACTTAAGGATAACCAACCACTGCTGCTGAAAATATGATGGAAACCTGATAATAGGCACTGAGGGTTTCATATTATTGCACAGAATAATGTGAAATGGAATGAAGAAAGAAATAACAAGACTTTGATCCAAACATTTTGACATTCAGTTGTGAATATCAACAAAATTTAAATTTTTGCCATACCTGACACTTACTGAGCATCAGCACTTTTGTCCTACCCCTTCCATGGTTTATAGGTTGTTGTTACCCATGTTGTACAAGCCAAGCTATTTTTGATAACAACAGACAAAATGTTAAAGGACATGTCACTAATTGCTATTATTACTTTGTTGTTGTCCAAGTATGACACTTGAAAGGCTTTTAAAGGCTAATGCCTGATTCTTTCATTAAAACACATCTCAGTATAGGCCTCTGCTTTTGTTGTCCTAAGTGCATGAAGAGGCCCAAATAAGATGATGGTAAACATAATTTTCATTGTAAGAAGCAATACTTCCTTTGACTCCATCTATTTATCCTATCTTTTCTACTTTAGTTTAAAAAGTAGTGGGCTTAGGGCTTTTTTGGTTTGTTTGGTTGGGGTTTTTTGGTGGGTTTTTTTTACTTATCGATTTAGAAAAAAAATATATGTATGATTTTTCTGTAAGTAAAAGCATCTTTAGAATTTGTTGGTTTGCTTGTTGCACGCAATGCCCTCTTAATTTTTTCTCTGTGATGAAATTATTTTGTATTGGCATGAAATTCTGAGGCTAGAAAGGCAGATAACCAATTAGTGCCATTTCTCATTTAAGAGTAATATTGTTAATCTGTTTCAGTCTTACAACTATAAGATATTTAGAAACTACTTGCTTCTTTGCCAAGCAAGAGTTAAAGTTAAGAAGCCACAAATTTCTAGAAAATTATTCTGGTTTGTACTTAAAAGCAACAACAACAGACCAAACAAGTAGCAGCTGGATAAGCTAGAGAAACTAAATGTTACTCATTGAATATCGTAAATATTAAATACTTATCTTTTTTCCTTTGTCTCATATTATTTTCTTCATGTAGTTCCTACATTTTATATCGCTAATTTGGAGATAGGGGAATTACTCAATTTGTTACCTTGAGTATTTATAGGAATTTCAACAACCATTTAAGTATCAAGGATCTGCGTGTTTTACACTTAGAGGAAAATTAAACGTGCAGGTTTCCAAGGCAGCAGATGAAACAAGCCAACTTTACCATTGTTCTGACTTTTTCACAATGTCACTGTCTTGGATTTCACATCCAGATAGAGATGCTGTGAATAAATTCTATGGGTGAAGAAGCAGAAAATAAGGAGGAAAAGAGGATTTGCCATGTGGATTCATTATAACAATGTGGAACACAGTGTCTCACACACACAGGCTTTCCTTACTCCCTACGGGATATCTGTCTGTAGGCCTCTATCAATTTCCAGGAGATTTTCTATGTGAAAGGATCCTCCAGTTAATTTCAGTGTATAGCTTGTTTTAGATTTATCTTTCTCTTACATCTTCTCTCTTCCTTTCCCCTTTTCAAATCTCTGTTAAAAAGGGTGGGGGTAGGGGAATAGATTTAAAAAAAAGAAAAAGAAAGAAAGATAACAATGAAAACAGTGTTATATGTGTATCCTCACAAGCATTTTATGAAAATACCACTGCTTCATGCTGACTAAAACCACAACTTACTGTATTCTTCTTGCTGTTTCTGGAAAAGACAGGGTATTTCTACAGCCATTATTCTTCATGTATATACAGCGCTCTCATTGAGGAGCGCGATGTTTCAGGCTATGTCAGAAAAGCAGAAAGGAAATAACAATGAGGGAGTGAATAGGAGAGAGGTACCATACTGTCTCAGCAACACGCTCAGAGACATGGACTGTACCGTATATGTAAGTTCCAATATGTTTTAAAACATGGAAGCAGGTAAAGAGCGACTTGCCCTGTAAGTTTTAAGGACAGACTTCACTCTGGTACATGCTGAGAATAATTCCCTCTTTATCTGACTAAAACTCGTGTGAACCAACAGATAAATCCACAGGCTATGAAGCGGCTCCTTTCAAATGTGATTTCTAACATAATTTTATTTTCTATTCAGTAAAATAATCATACCTGGAAGTGACCTTGGCAAGCCAAGTGAGAAGACAGAAAACCATCAGTGTTGTGCTGTGAGGTCTTATTTCTACGGTCATTAGGAATGTTATTAGTGTGTTTCAGGGTGCTGTGGCTCTTCCTTCAAAAATGACAAGTTCAATGTTTAATCTACATCTTTATTACCTGAAAGGCACTTTATCCACAATTCATGAGAAATGAGACAACATCAGTGTAATACAGGGTAATGCTTTAAATAGTTTTCTAAGTGTCACTGATCTTATCACACCGACCTGGAATAAAACCTGTTGAAATTGCATTGTAAACTGCTAAAATAAACTGTGTGACTGGCCAGGACTGAAACTAACTTGTGTCTTTAAACTCAGTATTTCTCCAGAATCGGTGTAATTTAATTGAAATAGCTCTGCGTGTGTAAACAACTCCTTTGTTTAAAGAAGATTTCACTGTTTAGTTTGCCTTAAGTAAATGCTGCCTTTTGTTTGTAAAACATTTGATTAAATGTGAAGACTTACATAGACAGCTTCTCCTTATTACACTAGTGGCTGGAAAAGAAGTTAAAATGATGCAGGTATCTGCTGTCTAAGGAATTACCAAACAATATCATTTGTCTTTAAAAGAAAAACCATTAAAACCTCTTAAGTCTAGTCCTAAAATCAAACTACAACTCTCCTAATACCAGGAAGATGGTATTTAAAGTGCTGAAACTGTACAATATACCAGACTCTCTTGTTTCTTTCTTAAAAAACATTTTGTAGTATTTTAATAAAACTCCACATTTGCTACTTGGCAAAACACGTTTAAATACATGACTTCATATTAAATTAGAGTGTTGTAAAATTAGGACCCACACATAATTGTGAACATAATGGTATTAAACAACAAACTAAGCAAGACAACTGACATCTTAATAGCATAATTTTCTTCACTAGCTGAAATGCTTCTATAAATCATAATAATTGTATTAACATAGGATGAAAAGTATACTATATATTCAAATAACTGCATTTACTATTAAAACAGAATATTGAAACTAAAAGCTCATCTTTGATCCTTTCTCCTTTGGAAGAACTCGTACATTCTTTTTCAGACAAACCAAACAGAATTTAAGTCAAGTCAGGAAAAAAGCAGGTGTAACAGTTTTTTCATGTTAGTAGGGCCACTCACAGTGCACAATCCATAATGAATTTTGCAGATTTGGATCTTTATGCTAGTGATATTTAGAGAATGTACTTTTTACTTGTATTCTCAAAAACAGCAAGTAGAAAAGGAGCAGAAGCAAGACATGGAAGGCAAGATGATCATTAGCACTTTAAAGTGTGACATGTTGCTGGATAGGGGGTTTTTGCTTGCATGGGTTTTTAATGTACTTTGGGAAAGCTTTTCCAATTCAGGATAGAGAGGAAAGGAGAGACAGCCAAGCATCCCTCACTCTCAAGACTGTCAACTGTTTACAATGCAAAGGATGAAATCCATGGTTTTCCTGGCTGCTCTTACTCACCCTATGTAGACTATAAGCTGTTTTGTCATCTTTCTTCAAGATTTCAAGTTAGGTGTCAGTGTTGAACAAAACCTCAAAAGTGCTCATTAAGCTAAATTTTAGTGGTTTTATCTAATCCGATGCAAGATATTTTTAAGTCCTGAAGTTAAAATGGGAAAAATAACTGCTACTGGTAAGTGACATTAGTATTAATTTTTGATCAAATGCAAATATGTTGCTGTTGGTTTTCTTAAATAATTCAAAGATTTTTGAATAATTTTGCAATTCTAGCAAACCTCTCATGTCAAAATATAAACCGATACTGCAGTTAATTGTAACCTCTTCCTTTCCAGTAAACTTTGAGATTTATTCCTTTCATTCTGAGTTGGATTATGTAAAAGAGAGATTATTTGTAAGGAAAAGATCACACTTTCTGCTCTCACCCCAAAAGCATGGTGCAAATTACTTTTTGAAGGGTAAAAGTTGATGATGATGACACAGTATTTAATCCATCTTTTTTCAAGGTTAATCCAAAAGTTGCCAACTGACACCAGTAGAGGTTGCAGTAAATTCCTGTTTTGAAGGCCTAGAAATTCCTGTGCATTAAATATTAAATAAATGCTCTTACTTGTATGAACCAGGTACACAATTATCCTTGCATTCTCATATTTGTATTTTATGTCTCCTTTCGTTAGGCAATGTTGGATGTCGCAGCACACCATGGCTGGTTGGTGACTGCTCTGAATATAACCAATCTGGTGCAGATGGTAGTTCAGGGTAGATGGATACACAACTCTTCCCTGCTTACTTTGCCCAATATAGAGCTACAACACCTCTACCTTTTTCGGTATGTAATTCTTCTAAGCATTCCTAAGTTTGCAATCTCATTCTACTTCTGACTGCTGATTGTGTTTGAATGTCACTGTTATGCCTGAGAATGTTCATTAACACACCAGAATCAGAACTTATTCTTTCACGGTGGTGCTTTCCCAAATGGAGTTTCTATTTCTCTTTTCAATATTCTTTGATTAATTAACCCCCACAGATTATTTTGAGAATCATGATTCCAGACAAATCAACAAGAGATCACTGAAAGGGTTCCAAGTCCGAATAAATCTAACTCTGTATATTAATTATCTCTTTATTTTAATCCATTAAAAAATACATTAGTATCCATCCTAGTATCACAGGTAATGCTAAGCTCTATAGATGCCTAGATGGTGCAGTAATTAATGGTACCGAAAAATAAATGACCAGCATTTAATAACAGAAACTAGTATCAATTTTTACCACCAAAAAAAACTGAAAACAAATGTTTGCATTCCCTCCCTGGGCATATGTTTTGCTGTCTCCATCAGGAAGTGGAGCCAAGGCAAAAGGAAGAGCATGCATGGAGGTTACCAAGGACCTATTGAGTGTCTTCCCGAACTAATGGCTGCCTGTGAAGGAAAAGAGCATGTTTTTGCTTCCATTGTGGATGGTGAATTGCAAACAGCCCACATTTCACAGGTAATACTTTCTATCTGTGGTCATTATCAATGTGACTGGAAAGGAAGAGTAGTTGGGAAAAGAAATACTCTCTTCTCTCCAGCAAATATCATGGGATGTACTGTATAAAGTGCAGCACATTCGTTGCTTTAATTTCAAGGTACTGTCTAGCTTTACAAAGGTTCTTCTCTGCCTGTTTTCTTAATATTATTCTCACTTCTTCCCTGCTAACCAGTACAGAACCTGGTTTATGGCTGATAGTACCACATCTCTTTGCTCTAAGGATGATTCTGTAGGTCATTCAATCTGCTGAGTGTTATCCATCTTTCCATAGCCAGGTATGTACTAGGAATACATGCATTGCAAATGCCACCATAGCTGTTTTCTGAAGTGGTCTGTCAAACACCGTTTTCTTCCAATACCCTTAGTAGAAGATCCAGCACTCATTTTCTGTTTGAAAGAGAAAAAAGGAGATGAAAATTTCACACTTCACAAATACTATTCCAAAATGTTGAGGCTGCTAGAGTCTCATTTTCAGTTTGATTTTCAAGTCGTTCCCAGCAAAGGACAGCAATATTCCGTAGACAGTTAAGCCTATTGATTTCAAATAAATGTACAAAAGATGAAAACTTAAAAAGCTATACTTCAAATGGTTTTTATTTGAATATTTTAAAGGACAGCAATATGTCCAATATTTGTTCAGCTTCAGTTAAACCTTTCACTGGTATGCAAACAAGAAGAAAAGTACTTAAATGTCTATAACAGACATCTGCATTTGTAACTAAATTAACATCAAAATTTTGAATTAAGAAAATGTATTGACATCAAAAAAAGGCTTCCTTTAACAACAGATTTTTAACATAATACACATTGATTGCAGTCCAACTTTTAGATGTGATAAAAAATTAGAACATTGTTATAATTAGTTCAGGGAGAACTCAGAAGTAAACTTACTTAATTTATTTGCATAAATTGCCATTCTGTTATCTTTAAAAGCAAATGCAAATTGGCTCTGTCTGATATGATGATGGTTATTTGGCTCAAAAGTGCTTCAATTTGCGTAGCAATCTGCTGTCGTCTCTGCAGTGAGGCGATCCCAGGTAACATACAAATCCTGAATTATTCCAGAAATTAGTATGTTTAAAGCATCAATTTAAGTGCTAATTGCAGTAGTAATGAGAAAAAGCAGTACTACTGTGAGATTTGCATCTACTGCCCCATCAGTATGCCTGGAACGGCTGCTGACTGGCAGAGGATTTGGCTGCTAATTAAATAATTGTATGCATGGCAGTGTTCTCGTCTGATTCAATAGATGAAGATTAATCCTCAGATAAATATGTTTGGCTGGTATTGAAATGTCTTAGCAGTTTCTTCAAAAATAGCTTGTGTGTATGTGGTGTATATGTTCACACTGTGAATGACTCTATGCCTCTATATATCTGTTTGTAAATACAGATGCTTATAAGAGGGGAAAACATAATATCTTAGCAGCATAGAAGGAGAAAGTTTCATTTCCATGAGTTGGGAATGACCATATTGGGTATAGCAAAGCCATGACTGTATTATGCGGGTCGTAGCAAATGTGAAACCTTTATACCAGTATTTTATATTCCTTAAGGTTTGGTGGGTTTTTTTAGAAGAAAGAAAGAATAAAATAAAAAAAAAAAAACCTAATGTAATACTTTGCACAGAATTAAACTTCATACTGAGTCTGTCTGTTAAGTGTTTTCCTACGTAAAGGCTTTCAATGCGCACTTAGACAGGGGCCAACAAAGAGAAAAAATATTCAGTAAAGAATGCATCTTTATTATATATTTTCTGTAAAGAAAGAATATAAAATTACGGAATTTAAGCCTAGTGTTCTGGCACCAGACATGACCAAAGTCAAATAAAGTGGTAAGTACATTACTAAATTGCCAAAACCATTCTTTTCCTAAAAGTTCTGCTTCTTACAGTGTATGGAACCTATACCTTAAGCCTGTTACTGGCATGAAACTGGAAAAAAAACAGCTTGAGCTTTACATAAATTTGAGGCAGACAGAAAAAGGAAGAAATTTCACACTGGGAAAGAAGAAAATGTCTTTTAAACAGATTGATAATTAATTTTTAAATAGCAGCTCTTCAAGCTGCTCATGGACTTGAAATATTAGTCTAAGTCCTGAGGAGACAGATTATTGACAAAAATGCTAATAACATTACCAAAGGTTCATGAAGAACTTCTCATGTGATTATGATTTTTATCTATGAGTTTAGTAGGTAAATATATATGTAGTATAAATGTACATGCACACATCAGGCATGTTGATATACATAAAAGGAGATAGTGTGTGCTTGTGTCATCCTATCCAAAAAAAAAAAACACAGTAAAATTGTCAAGAAATTACTAAGTGATGTTGCAGCCTGAGTTTAATTTTCCAAAAGTTAGCTAAAATCCTAAACCTCATTGGAAGTCAGCAGGGCTTTAAAGCTGACAGCCTGAATTCAAAAACTATTTAGACTATAAGTCTGATTTTTGGCCTAAACTCTGTGTTTGTTTCAGTGATTCATTCTGACTCATATTTCTTTAACAAATCTCAGTTTCTAAGTCATTTAGGCATTAGGCGCTAGGCACCTTGTAAAATACTAAGCTGGTGTTTATATTATTGAAAGAGAAAAAAGAAACCTCAGGACTGAATAAAATTATATATTATCCATGCTGTAGTATCAGCTGCTTTTACTCTGGAAGTACCTGTGTTCCTTTAACCTTCTTTTTCATTTTCAGCTGCTACTACTTGACTTTTTTTCCTCAATAAAAATGTCATTATGGATGATGATAAAAAGGCAGCCTGATGTCCATACTGTAGCAATGATCAAGCAGTACTAACTTTGCCTTTAATTTTCAAAAGGCTTGGAGAATCATAGAATCTGTTAGGTTGGAAAAGACCTTCAAGATAATCAAGTCCAACTGTTAATGACGAATTCAAATATTACAACTACCTTTTGTCTATTTAGAAAGTCACTCAGACTTGCTTTGTTTGCCCTGTAAAAGCTAAATGAGAACATGACAACCTTTGACAAATTGGGGGTTGATACAATTGGGGTTGTATGGTATAAACCAGACCAAGCCATAGTCTTCAACAGAGCGACAGGTAACACCACTAAAGGAGTGAATACATTGTGACATCTGCTGAAACTAAACTTTATTCTACCATAATTGTAACAGGCCTTGTCTTCTGAGGTAGTGCATATAACAGTTTTTCAGGTAGATGATATCTAAAGTGTCACTGAAAGGGTGATCATTGAGTTGGTATGTATTAAGGTGCCCCCACTGAACACAGCAGAAGGATACTGCTTTGGTGCACAAAGAGCCTCAAGCAGCAGGTCTGTACAGTTCCTCAAGTCAGCTTCATCTTAAAAACCTTTACATCAATCATAAAATCATTTGCCAGTTAAGGTGTTACTGCTCAAGGTGTCTCATCCAGTGTGATGTGCTGGAGGTGATTTTAATAGTGTCTTCCGTGTTAAATGTAACAAAATCCTGGCAACTAATTAATTACGAATGCCTGCAGTGTTTTTTCTCCTTCTTCAAGGTGCTGCCTTTTTTCCCCTGTTCAGAGCTGGGACAAAGAGAAGTATCTTTTCCCTTAGCATTCTAGCTGTTTATTTTCTGTTACAGTTTTCCCATCCTTTCTGCGCTAAGAGCATCAGTACAATTCACTAATCGATATCCCCTGCTTTACACTGCAGCTCCTGGGTGCTCACAGGTGGCCCTCCCTACTTTCACTATTAAACAGACACAGCTGCTCATGCAGCACAGAAGAGAGAAGAGAGAGAGAGATTAAGGTTTAGCCTAAATCAGATTTCTCATTTAGTTCAGCCAGGCTCTGGTAACGCAGCCATTTTAATCCAACGTAAGTCTGTGCTGCAGCTGAAATGGGCAGTCCTGCCCCCCCTTGTGCCATTTTCACCTCTCCTGACCCGGCTCACTGCAGAGCTGCACAAATGCCGTAGCTGGTTCAGGCAAGGAGGTGGGAACAAGCATCTGGGGATGAGAAGGGGAGGGATCATGTCAACTCTCTCGCTGACAGTCAAAATGGCTTATAGCCAAGTGGTTACGTGAATGCTTGTGCCAGCAGGGAAGGAGGCTGGACCACTTCTTTCAGTGGCACTGAAAGTTCATGCTTATTCAGAGTACTCACAGGATTAGCAAATATGCTTCCACAGTCAGCTTTAAGCTGATCTAAGTTCATGCTATCTGTTGTCACCAGAATAGTTAGCAAGCTGATCCATCTAGCTGCACAGTCACAGCATGGCAGTGCCAAGGTATCAGGGGTGAGAGCAGAACAGCTAGCTGATGGGGAGGGTGTCATAAAGAGGGATGGCACCACTTTTTCCTACAGCAGGGCTGTCTTAGGTCTGCTGGCCCTGCCTGCTGTATCCGTAGTTGTGTATTAACATACACCATTATTTCAGTATGAATCATGGCAGTGATGTCTCCAAAAAGCAAACTGAGCTTTTACTAGGACTCTAGGCCTTCCAGCACAGAACAAGTAATCAGAGACATGAAGCACAATGTAAATGAAAATAGATTTACTTGAAGCATCAGATAGTCAAACCAATACATGAAAAATAAAATACTTTAATCTTTTTCCAGATAAAACATTTCTGTTCTATGCAGGATTGCCCATGCAGCTATGCCTACTCTCCTCCTTCCCACAAGTTCCCATTTTGGCATCTGCTGGCTCTACCAGGATCAGTATTCTTCTTTCCTTCTTCTCTTTCCCACCCTCTAGCTTTTCATGTGTTGTTTGAAAACACGAGTGAAGTGCTGGTTCCTGTTTTGGTTTGGGGGTGGAGGGGAAGGAGGGCAGGGCAGAGGGTGGTTCTCGTTCTTTTAGGTCTTTTTTCTTCCATTGCCAGCCTCATCAGTCTTTTTCAGGCCACAAATCACTGCCTTCATTCCACAACCGATTTTTCCATTTCTTCTTCCTAACAGATTTCATTGAGGGAATATGATGATTTTCTTTTTAGCAAATGAAAGCCTGTGTTACTCCCTTCCATTTTTGTCACTGCTTCTTAGAGCTGCTTTTTCTTCTCTGATGGAGACCAAAATGAGAGATCCATAGGGCTGCTTTTTCAGGGTGCCTTTTTAAGGCTGAGGAGAGTGTCATGTTCAGCTACACACATTGTAAGCCTTTAACGACAGTTCTCTGTACAAGGATGAGAGAAAGTTGAGGGCCTGTTGCAGTTCACAGAGACTTAAGGTTCCTCAGGAGGACTGTAAGAAGGAAAGTTTGTGAAGAGCAATGCAAGAAAACCTTAAAAAAAAAAAAAGGCTAGGTATAACTTTGGATATGTGGTTGAACTTTTGGTTAATTATCTGAACTGATCACCTGAACTCTCTGAGGTTTTCCCATTGCTAATTAGCACTGCAGTGACTTGTTCTGTATGGATTATGTTAAGGAAGTTTAATTTAAAACTTAATTATACTAGTTTTTAAGTGGCTTATAGGGAAAAAATTGCTTTAATCGGGAGTGGTAAGGATTTTTTCCTGTGTTCAGACGTCAGTAATACTAGTGGGGCATGTGTAATGTGCTTGAGGAGTTTCACGTTTGCTTTATTTGCTTGGATGAAAGTAGAATAAGAGGTTAATAAAAAGTATTTTATGCCTATGACTGAGAGTTGTACAATTCTGTATGATAGTCTATTACAGAGAATCAGAATAGTTTGGGTCGGAAGGGACCTTCAAAGGACATCTAGTCCAACACCCCTGCAATGAGCAGGGACATCTTCAACTAGATCATAATAAAATATTATTAATGTAAAAAAGATACATAGAGTACACATTGAATTGTTATTGTTACAGTGACAATGATTGTCTAGGTTGTCTTGTAATCCCCAGGGATCTGTTTTTTCCATAGGCTTGGAATTTCCTGTGCCGTTTGCCAATTCTAAATGTTAGCCTAAGCATTAAGGGCTTCTGGGATGACCCAGCTCAACCACAGAACGAAGTGCCTGTTCCTTCTTTGACAACAGACACAAGAGATGACAAAAGATGGATCAAATTGCATGCTGATCAAGAGTATGTGCTCCAAATAAATCTGCAGAGAACCCAGATGGGGTATCAGGTACATGAATTTATCATTTCCTTCCCAAAAGCACAAGTCTCCAATAACCCATTTATGTTAACAATAATGCTTTATACAGCATAACAGGGAGGTTTAAGGTTTAACTCTTATGTAAATTATGAACACTTTCAAAGCCTTTTCTGGGTTAGTAATGAAGCAAGTGGTTTTTCAGGTTGCAATAGGATAGGAAATAGACCCTTAAGGTAAAATTCTAGGCCAATTCAAGCCAAAGAAAAAGCTCACTCCTAATTTTTTACAAACCAGAAACTCATAAAGTTAATTTCTTTGGGTAATTTCTGTAAGCAGTGACAGTAGAGATGATAACTTCACAGGCAGTATTTAAGTACTCGCCAGCCCCTCTCCCCCTCATACCCTTGCATATCGTGCTTCTCCGCGCCAGTTTATAAGCTTCTCTATTACATTCCCATGTACTTCCAAATTGCATACCAGCCCCCTGCCTATAAATGTGTTTCTACTCATAACACATCCTCAGGCCTTTACTGAGGATATTTTCTTCATATTTTACACATGAAGCTTTTTTGAGCAGCTCCTAGAACAACTTCTACGTGCAATTCTTCTCCTGGCCTAAGCTGAAGCACATCTCGCTTCCTCTGTGGCCGATCACCTCACTGGGCCCAGCGTGTGCCCAGCCAGAAGCATCAGCAGCAGGTTCCCAGCTGCTCTGCCCTTCACAGCAGTAACTCTCTGTACCCATTATGACCATGCCTCCTCCCTTCAAATTGGGCATTGCCATCACTGTAGCTATCACTGACTTACAGATGTGGGCTTTTGTCGTTTGCATACCATGAGTGGTATGGACCACGATGATTACAATATTGCTAATGAATTTCTCTAACACTTCAAACAACTAAGAATGATAATTACCAGCATTTTTAAGGTACAAAGAAGAGTTCAAGACACAAGCAGAGAACAGTTTTGATGTTAGTTGTGAGACTCTTACAATAACTTCATTTTGATAAAAATAGTAACAGAGATATGTTCTGTTGTAAATCCTGAAGTTAATTTACATTAGTTAAATAATTATATTTGAAAAGGATTCTTCTTTCCCAAAAGATGACTTGTCCTGACTGCAGCAGGTTCACCATAGCTTTGAGGGAAGACTTTATCATTTGTAGGAAGAAAAGGGATCAAAGCTCCTCCATAAGTCATTCCATTTGCTGTGGTAGTTACTGGCAGAGACTCTTCCTAACCAGAAGCCACAGAAAAGAAGGAAGCAGGAGCATTTCATGCAGTGATCACTGTTTTATAAACCTCTCCTGGAATTTGATCCCTCTTTTGTAAGAAACAGCTGGATCAAACTGTTTCTTTTTCTTTTCTTTTCCATTGCTTCAGTGATGCTTTTTCTTCTGTATGAATCTTCAGTAAAACCTTTTCATCTACAGAACACCAAATGAATACTGATAGAGTGTGCGTTATTACATCTTCAGCTTGCAGCAGTAAAGTCACTGTCTTAAAGAATCACTGAGATAATCTTTCGTTTTGCTATATCAACCTCAAATAAAGACTCCAAGTGCTGTTTTTGTATTTATATTAATCTTGAACAATACTGTTTAGCTTTATTTAAAGACACTACATTTACAATTAACCCTTCTGCAGAGAATAGTATTTGGAATATATTAGATAAAACTGCAAAAAGGGAGCAGTATTTCCATCCAAGTTTTAACAGCTTACAAAATAAGTGGAATAGTATCTCGATTCTGTTTTTTCTCTGGACTGTGATTTTCTTTTCTTTTTTCTTTTTTTTTTTTAAATAATAAAGAAAAATTTATCTGGAAATAAATATCTTAGTCTGCCTAAATTAGAGTTTTACATAACAATTCACAGCCATGTGGCTTTGAGGTGTTCCTTATTCAGAGAATGGCATTGTGGAATGGTGATTTCTGCTTCTACTAAGTTATTTCTTTTCCCCAACAGGGAAAGCAGGACAGTAAAGCAGTGGCTCCTCGATTCCCCAAAGTTAAAGATGAAGGATGGTTTTTGATATTAGGAGAAGTCGATAAAAAAGAACTCATTGCCCTGAAAAGAACTGGATATGTCAGAAATCGAAATACTGTTTCTGTTGCTTTTTATACACCAGAAACCCCTGGAAAGTATGACAAATTTACAAAATAAGTTTCCTTAATTATTATCTTTTCCAACTAGACAAGACCTAATTTCTAAACTAATGATTCTGCTTTTTATATTTTAGGTGTATCTACACATTGTATCTCATGAGTGACAGTTACCTGGGCATGGACCAACAGTACGACATTTACCTGAACATTGTACCAGCTAGTACTTCAGCACAAGTCACAACAGAGGTGTCTGATACTCTGAGTCACCTGACTCTAAAGTAAGGTGATCTGAAAGGCCCATCCAAAAGATCTGGTCTTCCAGTCAGACATCCAGTCATTCTGGACACCCAAAAATGTGTTTGCCTTAGTGGAACCAACTTCAAACCTCAAGACAACTGGGAAATTGAAAGTGACTACTGTATTGACTCTGGTAACACAGAGTTAGCCACAGTGGCCTTATTCCTTTATGAAGAGTTGTCTTTTCTTGTTTCATCTTTCTCCTCTCAGAAGTCATATTGTTGATTGAATTTTGACACATCAAAATAAAAGACTAAAAGATATTGTAATTTGTGCAAATTTAGGGCTAAAATCTTCATTTTGAGAAGTGTCCTGTAGCCTATGTATTGATGTGGCTTAAGTAGACAACTTTTTTAATCTATAGCGAAAAAGACAAAATTTGATCTAAGAACTGCTGAAAACAGACAGATGTGTTATATTTCATGTTTAATAAAAATACATCCATAAGAATGTTTTGCATTAGATTTTTCAGTGTAAGGCATGAGATTATATAGTAACAAAATCCTCCTCTTACACGTACATTTTGAAAGTGATAATCTAAACAAAGAATTTCATAAATTTATATTAATTATAAGTGCAGTAAATCTGGTTCTAAAGGCATGCTAAATAGTATATTTCTGGTATAGCAATGATGCAATTTATATGGATCGTAATTAAAGTTCACCTTTTACAGGCATGTACACAACATAATATATATACACACATCATACATGTATATTACATGTTTACAATTTATTTAGTGGTTTTCCCTGAATTTTGAAGGACTAAGGCATACATCGGGTGTCTTGTTCTAGGGTTCAATCCTAACATGGGCAACTACATTCTTTAAATAAAGGAGAGTGACACTCCAGAAATGGGGTTTACGTTACGTCACTGAGACTGTGTGATGAGCACAGAAGAGTTCTGCCAGACAATAGGCAGTTGTCCAAGAGATGTGCAGCTTGATGTGATAGTACTATGAGAGCACCTCCATCTGCAAGACCCAAATCTGAAGGAAGAAAGTAGCAGCATCTATCTTCTGCACAATACAGCAATGATCATGCTGATCTACACATCCTGCAGTCAGTCCTTGTCTCAGCCTTAAGGAAATTCAAGATGCTAAGCAAGTACTTGGAGGCAGTGTACTACAAAAGCATCATGTATCTTCATTCAGATAGACTAGACCTTAAACTGAATATTAATATTTTAACTTGTTCAGTTTTGCCTTTAGCTGATAAGCATTACCTCTCCGAGGGATTATTTGGTTATCTTGTCTGCTGTGTTTCACCAGATGAAAGAATACAGCTTATCGCCTCTGGACCTGCCACCAGACATCACTGAGAAGAGCCTGGCTCTGTCCTCGTTGAAGTCTTCCCTTCACGTATTTATACACATTGATGAGATTCCCCCGAGCCTTCACTTCTCTAGGCTGAACAGTAACAGCTCTCTCAGCCTTTCCTCATGCAAGACACGCTCCAGTCCCCTCATCATCTTCTTTGTGGCTCTTTGCTGGATTTTTCAGTATGTCTGTGTCTCTCTTGTACTGGGGAGCCCCAACCCAGACACAGTGCTCCAGATGTGGCCTCACCAGCACTGATCACTTCCCTTGCCCTGCTGGCAACGCTACACTGCAGCAAAGAGAAGGCTGGCTGATTTCAAAGGGTCAGTAGTTAAACATTAATTTCCTTCATATGTATCTGGCATCTCTAAATTGTGAGGAGAGTTTTTTGAAATAATCAGTTCTGTAGTTGAGTATTTTCAGAGATCTTCACATCACCCGATGATGTTAAAAAAATATATATATTTCATTACTATAGGTTGACTTTATTGCTTGTAAATATATGCATTAATAGAAAAAGTTGTCACTATATTTGCAGCCTGCTAGACACTACAACTTGCCACTTTTGCTGTCTAGACTAAATGTAATGTGGTGGTGTGTCACACAGCAAACAGCCTTTTTTAATTCAAACTGGTAGGTAAAAGTTTGATTATATACACATTTACTTAGTCCTACACCCATTTTTAAGAGAACTGTTTAATCTGCAAGCAAATTTTCACAGAAATTAAGTCCTTTCTTTGGGAAAATTCTTGGCTGAAGCAATATATTGTCCCTCAACAATTTTAATTAATTAGGAACAAGCTATGCCACAATCAACATACCAACATAGTGACTCTCGCTCTTGTTGCTTTGTAAATGCACATCACAAAATAGTCCAACTGCAGAGTAGCAGACAATAGCTTCAGTATTCTGTATTAATCAATTAAAAAGTCTCTGTAATGTCACTTGTACCATTTGTACTTTGGGTTGGGAATAATTTCATTTCCTAGCATGTTAGTTTGGTTTAGAAGTAGCTTGGTGAAATTTTTAAATAACATATTTAACTGGTTTGGGATTTTTTTACATAAATATATTGGATTCATGAAGACAAAATCTGAAGTAATATAGAATGAATTTAAGCAAATTGACTAGAATCAGTATTTACCTGAAAAGTCTGAAAGAAGGAATTCTGATATATTTGAAACAACTGCTTAGAAGAAACAATCGATACATTCAATCCAGTGATATTTAATGTTGGGATATTCTCTAAGTGAGAATAGCTGTCTGATGAAAGTATGAAAATCAAACACAGGAAAAGGACAAAATAGATATAATTACTTTGGTGATATAATTACCATCATTATGGGTAAAAGACCAAATTACCAACACATACAGCAATTTTTCATGTTAAGTTTCTCATTTCAGTTTACAAGCAGGTTTTATTTTACTTTCCCCCATACCTTCTGGGAGCAGCTGCAGTTAGTGCCTGCCTGTTCGGGTACAATACTTCTTCCAAAACTTGGAAAGAGCAACAAAACCCACACATATCTTGTGTATCAAGATGTATTTAAGTCTGCCTATGAGATTGCATGCTTTCCACCTTACCCTGTCCTAATCTGGTATTGAATGGCATCACAGCAGTACTCAGCAGGAGCTAAAGGAGGCTTGGGTCTGTACAACCATCCCCCAGCTCTTCCTAAGGAGCTCATACAACCCAATCTGCTTTTCACAACCTTAAGATTTTGGTTCTAGTCCAAGAACTGCAATTGACACAGTGACACCATGAAGCCATCTTCGCTACTGCACATCTTTCTCTTTTGTTGTAAATAGAATATTTGAAGGCCCTAATTTCACCCAGATGGATTCAGGGGTTTATGCCACTGAGCCAAAATTCCTCTTCCTCGTCATTCATTTGCTTCTAGAGACCATCAGGAAGGAAACTTCAGGAAGTCTCACATCAACCTCCATCCTAAAAGACTTAAACATTCACTGAATGGGCTGCATTTAAAGAAAGGTAAGTTCTGTAATTCAAATTTTCTAACTCTGGAGGATACTTAGAAGAAGGTATCTTGTGTGTATCTGCTCACACATATCACAGCCTGAATCCGAATTCCTCCCTCACTCAAGAAAAAGAGGCTGTGATATTTTTAAGACAGTTTGATGAACCAATCCGACAGGCATTGCTTCTCTGCAAAGAGCCTTATTTACTACAGCTGGCTCTTAAAGCATTGCTCTCGTCTCGCCTCCACCCCTCCTGTTTAAGGTAGACTTCCCTTTAGCCACTTCCACTACCTGTACACCTTACAGTCACCCCTGTCAGAGACAGTCATCCCATACTTAGTGGCAGTAAATTATCATGGAAATTTTTAAGCTCATCTGTCTGTGATGTGGCATGGACACTATTCAAGCCAATATAATAAGTGCTGAAGCAGAAAAAAAGTAAGACAGTACAAGCAAACCATGTATACTTTTTCCACATCCTAAAGGTGTCCATAAAAAAGTCTGAAATAATGCTGAGAGTAGAAGAAAATCTGTATGATAATTCTGTAACCAGAAAGCTGAGCCACAGGTGTAAAAAGAAGCCATCAATCCGTTCAAGCATGCTTTACACCTCATATGAAATGGTAAATTTGTGTAAGTGATTTTTATATAAACTGTCAGGTTTAGGTACCCTTTCTTCCAGCTAAATCACACACCTTTGGCTCCAAGTTAGTTGCTTACATGAAGTTATCTAGTGCCATTTAATACACAGTATCTCACCTGGCCTCTACATTCAGCTCCAGAAGAACACGTGCCATCTGCATAGACTGTGAGATGTGAAACCTGATCTATTGTATCTGTCACTCTCTGTGGGTGCTTCGAGCAACCTAAGGCTTCTGAAATAAATAGCACTGGTTATCTACAGTCTGGTAACCAAATTGAGCCCTTGTTACTTATTTTGTCACAGATAACCAATTCAACTGCTTCACTGCATCTAATGAATTTTAAAATCACCAAAGATATTTTGGTTGCCACTCCAGAAGACAGCAAGTCTTTCATTGGTCCTGTGTCACTTCTGCTATCCCCGTGCAGGTATGCCACTATGATGGGATGGGTACTTACGCACTCAGGCTTAATAGCCCATATTATTTTGTAAGACAGAGGAACCATTAAGTGTTCAAATTCTCTCTTCTAAGCTATTTTATAAGGGAGAATTCTCCTGCTTAATGAGAAGCACTATTTCCTCACAAAAAGTTTGCACGCCCAAACAGACACGTGAGCTACAAAAAGGTGAGCAGGGCCTGAAATTTTAATGCACATTTTTCTGAAGTGATTTGCAAAAACTCAGGAATGAACTAACCAGTTTCTGATTAATGTCAAACACTGGTAGCAGTAAGAGGTTAAGCCACTCTCATAAAGTGTGCGAAGAGGACTTCAATATTAAAGGAATTTCTCTGGAAAGCAATTGTATTGCTTGTCCTAAATGGGTCTCTGTGTAAATAATTTCTACAGAGGATTCCATCTAGACAAAAGAAACAAGCTCTGTAGAAAGGATTCTCCACAGTGATTACGCCATCCTGCAATTAAATATGTTTACAATATGTCTTGTACTCAGATCTTCTAATGAGCTCCATACTGCATCAATGTGATTTGAATCTGGAACTTTCCAAGTCAAGTAAGACTTCCTTCTGCATCTCTGTTCCCAGAAAATCATAACCACCTTCTCTGCTGAAATCTCTCCTCAAAAATAACATAAAAGCCTCGCTAAGCCTATGCATTATGCTTCAATGCTGCTTTTTTTCCTCCAGTTTAGCCTTGTCCTACCAAGACTTTCAATAAAACATGCATCGAAAATAGGCAGCTTGCATCTCTCCACATAGCAGATTCATACACAGCAGAGCTAGCGACATCTCATTGCACAATGACAAAGATCACGCAGAGAAGAGGACAAGACGGAGATCTCATTGAAAATATAATACATGACTGCTGAGGTGGGGCAGTGTCTACATCTAGATTTCAGAATAGAAATGGGAATATGGGGGGGGGAGGAAAGTAAATAAAGACACTAGATATTGTTCAGGTGCTGGAAAACCAATGGAATAAAGAATGAAATGTGTTCTGTGAGGACTATTATCATTCCAAATAATAAGATTCACACTAAGTGTAATGACAGCAGAGGTGAGTGGGGCATTTTGAAAAATCACATTCTTGAGAATGTGATATATGTGCAAATGGTTATAGGGCTGTGGCATTAATTAGTGGCAAGAAGAACAGTAGAAAAGGGAGTCTAGAAATAACACCATCTTTTTCTAACTACACTCTAAATCTCTACATAAATGTGCTACACAGCATTCATAGAATCATAGAATCACACAAGAGTTAAGGTTGGAAAGGACCTTAAGATCATCTAGCTCCATGGGCAGGGACACCTCACACTAAACCATGTCACCCAAGGCTCTGTTCAACCCCGCCTTGAACACTGCCAGGGATGGAGCATTCACAACTTCCCTGGGCAACCCATTCCAGTGCCTCACCACCCTCACAG
>JANHGB010070349.1:951-10994 GCA_026283785.1 Coracopsis vasa
CAGTGTGTGTTAGTGGTGTTTTCTGGCTGCACTGTGAATTTTCACGTGGTGGCTCACGTGTAAATGCAAGAAGGAAATATACAGAGGTGTAGGCTCTGTGCCTGCAGATAAAGGAAAACAATCTGCTTTCCTGTCAGAAATACTCCAAGTGCCAATTATTATGTGTGGTCTCTGTCCCAGTAGATGCTTTTAACTCCCTAGCTTCCATGGGATTGAAGGTGCAGAGGGAAGCCAGCACTACCTTAGAGGGTTTGTCCAGTAGTATCTCATCGGAGGCTCCGTTCACTTGGAGAAGTCTAAATGTTCTGTCTATTGATCACTACATAAGGAAGTTAATAACCTGGAGAGGATATTCCGTTTTCTGTAGTCAACAATTTAATGAATGGAGAGTTAGTTTAAAGCTGATGAATTTTCAGAGTAACCAGTATGTTTTTCTTTAAAGAAAGCCTCTATCATGAAGGAGGAAAGGGGGAGGTGTAGAAAAGGCTTGTCTGAGATTTGCAATTGCTTGGAGCCAGAAGTTGTCTTTGAACAAAGGCTGGATATGAGTGGACTAAATCACTGATCTAGTATAGAAATGTAGTGCAGGTGCCTTCTACATTTAGTAGTGGGTTAACTTACCCTCTCATGTGTCAGGTAAAATACCTGCAAAACTTACCTGAAAAGACCCTGCTGGAAAATGGAATTTCTTCGTGTTTTCCTGATGATCAAGTCAGCAACTTGCTGAATGGTGATGCTGACAAAAAAGGCAGTGTAGCCAGTCCACTGCAGGTACGTCCTCTGGTATTTAGTCTGCAAAGCAAAGGGAAAATCAGACTCTGTTCTATCAGATACTTGTATCTTGTGTAGGTGACTGCAAACCTTTATAGTGGGATTTCAGTTACTAAGGTGTGAATGCAGAGTTATTTCTGATTTAGATATATAATGATCAGGTTTTGGCCAGTTGTCTTAGTCTGATGATGAATCATAAGGCTGAAGCACGAGCTTGGTACAAAGAGGTATTTATATTGATTTATTAATGGCTCCTGTGTCTTGTGAGTCCTGCAGAATGAGTGAGGGGGAGTAAGAGACTGCAAAGTACTTCACAGTAGTGCTGTTCAGAAGCAGGGCTGAGAGATTATGATGAGGCTAAACATAAAGTCCAGAGCAGAAGGTGCATCTCCAGAGGCTTTGAATCAGAAGGTGGCAAATTGTGAAAGAATGGATGAAAGAATAGAGTGTGATGGAAGAGTTGGGTGGCAGGAAGCCCTAAAGAGTCCTGAAGGGCCATTAGATGAAAACTAATTCTTATTGCATTTAAATCTCTCTTTGTCTTCCCTAATCCTTTCTTTTTGAGGACAGAGGCAGTGCCAGGGATGTTTCAGTGCTGCTTTACCCATTGCTGTCCATATGAATCCTCAAAGTCATTGATGGCATTGTTCTCCCAGTTGACTCGCACTCCGAGCAGCGTGGAAGGGAGGAAGCCTTGTTCAGCATACACGGTAAAATAGGTTACAAAGGCTCCCACTGACTGCATGATACCTGCAAAAGCAAAGAGAGAGAAATGAGAAAGAAGCCAAATTTAGGAGCACAGGGGAATGTGCTGGATATCAGTGTTGATCTGTTTCCTCTGGCATGAAACTGGCCATGCATCTGAAGGTAGTTTTAGAGCTGTTGGTGCTCTAAGGTTCTTGATCTCTAGATAAAAACCTGTTATATAGTTGAATAATGAGCAACTGGAATGAGTTAGTCAGTGTGCCTGGGGAAGGGGTTGAGTTTCAGTCCCCCTTTCCTAACAAATGAATCAGTTAAACTTGCTCTGCTGACACAAGAGTTCAGAGAACAGGCCAACGTACCAATCTGCAGATAGGAGTATATAGCGAGCTGCTCATTCACCAGCCTGTCTTTCCTTTTGTTACGAGGTCTCCTGTTCATGATGTCGCTCTCGGCTTTTTCGTAGGCTAATGCAACAGAGGGGATCTAGGACAGAAATAAACCATCAGAGTCTTGGTGCCAATGTTTGCTGCTCAGATGCTTATCAGAAAGGTTTCTGTTCTTGGGTGGTTCTGTTGCTGTACCCTGCCTTGTCACTATACACAGCGCAAATGAAAGGATCCATGTTAGCATCCCTTTGACATGTGTAAAGGATTTGAGGGAAGTCTGAAACTGTTTCATGGGTCTGATGATCATAGGACAATACAAAGGGCTAGAGGAGTCTGGAAACATTAAAGGGCTTTTCAGCTCCCCTGGGCTGGGCTGTAATAAAACGTCTGATGTTCCTCCCCTGCAGTAACTGCAGCAATCTGTATGATCTCCTGCTTGAAACACATTGTATTTTGCATGCTAAGTTTGCTTGTCAGCATGGATCAGAAGTCTTTTCTTTCTGCTCCCTCTCCACAGGTTTTTCTTTCTACTCTTCATCTCTGTACCTGTCTGCTTTTAATCTAGCCCTCTACTCTTTCATTAGCTTGTTACTCAGCCGCAGGGTAAGGCAACTAAATCTTCCTATGTTCTACATGTCCCTTTGCACCCAGCCCCTCACACATGGCATGAGATTTCAGCAGAAAATAACTTACAAAGACCTCAACTTACAATGTCCGTGCCCAGGTCAATGAATAGGATGGTGATAGTGCCAATGGGCAGTGGGATGCTGGCAATAATGTAGATGAGAAAGGGACAGAGCTCAGCAATATTCTTAGTCAGGGTGTAGGCAATTGTTTTCTTTAGGTTGTCAAAGATGAGGCGGCCTGGAGGAAAAAGAAACACTTGTGTAAAAGCTAATAGTCATCAATGCTTTCCAAAGGAAAAGGTCAGGTTTCAGCTAAATGAAGTGAAAACATTTACTGCTTCTGTCTACTTTCCTCATGCATTTTGGGTCTGTTCTTTTAAACACTAACCTACTTTCCATAGAGACTTCTGAAAACTTAAATGAAAACTTAAAAATATCTTTCAATCACAAAGATTGAGGCAAAAATCCCTGTCCACAATATACTGTAGTTTTAATGGACACCACAGACTCTTTATGGTGAGAGAAGAGTGGAATATGTGTTACTGTCATAGGTGGAGCGTGTGAAGGTGATGTGTGAACAAGTAATAGAGTGAAAATGTAGAGAAAGCAGCTTGTGTCTTTGTGAGGCTCAGAACTGCATAGGAACAAGATGGGAAGTGCTTTTGTCTGGAGTGTGAACAAGCAGGGACAGCAGACCAATGCTGTCTGTGAGAGGATGATTCACTTATTGTCTGATTGCCATGTTCTAAATGGATTTAATTCCCTTTTCTTCCACATATCAAAATCCCATTTCCAAAGTCAGAAAGAAAATGGAGATGAACCAGGAGGGAAGGATCAGGAGGCCCCACCAGTGCTGTGAGGCTGTCAGCAGCTTTCAGCAGAGAAAGGAAATAGCAACGTTATTTTTACCTTCCTCCACTCCCGTGACAATAGAAGCAAAGTTATCATCCAGCAGGACCATATCAGCTGCATTTTTAGCTGCGTCAGAGCCAGCAATGCCCATAGCAATTCCAATATCTGCTTTTTTAAGAGCTGGAGAGTCATTGACTCCATCTCCAGTCACAGCAACGACTGCTCCCTGGAACACACAAAAGGATCCAGATGTGGGTTTTGTGAGGAGATGGTGCTGTCTTCCCCTAAGGATAGTCGCATTCCCTGGCTTTAAATCTCTGGAAGAACCATTCAGGAAATTCAGGGATATGATTTCCTACATCCTAGAGAGTAGACTTCTAATTAGATGCACATAAACCACAATCTGATAATTGCTTTCTATGGAATATAAGGGGGAACACCAAGGCTCATCTGTGGGGAATCAGGTGGGGAATCTGCTCTGTCCTTGTCTTCTTTTTTTGTGAAGTTCTTACAGAATCAGTCAGTTTTCATCTCATTTGTAAGTTATGTAACTGTTCAGCTAGTGCCCATTCTCATCCCAACAACTTCTGGACATTGCCTGTCTGTGCTAGAATTGCACCAGTAATCCAAAAGATGGAAAAACCTGATTATTCAACTTGGTTTCTTGGTTATCTTCCACTACAGATAACAAAAGTTGATGCAGAAGTTCCTGGCTTGCTAGCAATACAGAACGTTCTGAGTGAGGAAAAGAGCCTGACAAACTGATTAATACAAATACTGAATGTCCTGTCCCTGGGGGGATTTAGCACAGTGTCGCTACCTATAAATATTGCCGTGTACAGAACGGCTTATAAGCTCTAAGTACTAAACATAGCACATAGACTGGCTGGCTTGGGTTGAGGGGGGAGGATGTTCCTTTTCATCAGTTAAAGAGGCAAATGTACAAGGAGCGTTGGTGTCTGAGCAATGCAGACCACGTTTGCCACAGGCCATTCAGAAAGGATGAAATGTGAAGATTTTATCCTTATTTTTCACACATCCTGAAAGCAGGTCTTAAACCCAAAGAGCTGACAATGCTGATGGAAAGCTTAGCGTAAAATAATGTCTTGTGCCACATCTCCTCCTCTGCAGAGTTCAGGCACAGCAGTCCTGTGGCTTTCGACTCACAGCATCTACTTGGAGATGGCATATCTAAGGGGAGAATCTTCTGATGACAGTTTGAATCTCTTTCAGAGCTCTACACATGTCATTTCTTTCCCTTCTGCCTCTTGCGCTGGCTGCCCTCCATGCTCCTGTATGTCATATTGGCAATGGGATAAACTCCTTAAATCATGCTTCCTGTGGGTTGTTTCACAGCTTTGAAAGGAACACAGATAAGGCTTGGTCCTACATTAATCATGCTGTGATGTTTTGAGGGATTCATACCTTAGAATCATGGAATCATTTGGGCTGGAAAAGGACCTTTAAGATGGAACCCACCACTCCCAAGTCCAGCACTAAACCATTTCACTTCTAAACATTCCTGTGGGCAGGATGTGCATAAGTCTAAATGGCCACAAGAGATTAAGATGGGAGGGTGTGGTAACATGTTGGTTTTATCTGGGTTTAAAGAATTCCTGAGGGAAGGCTCCTTCCCAGTCTCTGCCCAGGAGCCTTTACATGCAGCGCAGCAGCTTCCCAGATTTATATGCAAAAGGCAGACCCTGGGTAGAGCTCCAAGCCAGTTGAACTTGGGAAAAGCCCGTTTTGTCAGTAGGAGTTTGGAGTCTGGAAGAGGAATTTGAGTAGCTTGGACTCTGTCCAGGCAGTGTTTGTGGCACCCCTGTTAGATAATGCTCTTGCACAGTAGAAAGAATATAAACAGAGCCTAGAGAGCAGTGGAAATTGGCTTCCACCCTTTCACTTCAGGTATGATATCTGCCTCATGAATACCTTACAGACAATGTATCTGTGTCCACCCTTGTACACCTCTTACCTGCCTTTGGCAGCCTTCAACTATAATCAGTTTCTGTTGGGGTGATGTCCGAGCAAAGACTATCTCCGAGTGGTTACACAGGATTTCATCCAGCTGCTGCGAGTTCATGTCCTTCAACTCCATCCCATTAACTACTGCTGCCGTAGCTTCTCTGTAAGAGCCACCAGAAAGCTGGGTAAATTCTCATACCAAAGAGCTGAGATAAAAATAGTGCACTCATAGAATGGATGCAGGTAGTAAAGAGAGCACAAATTGAGTTAATTTCAGAAGCATTAGTTGTTAATCAGCAGGTGCTGAATGAAAGCCGCTGTGGAAATCCAGAGTGAATTACAGTTACCTGGATACGAAGGGGAGTCACTGGAGCTTCTTGAGCAGACAGAACAGCAGGAAAAGCATTTTAAAGAGGGCTCTCAGTGGGAGGGTGGACAGTGGAGGAGGACATCTTTTCTGTGAAGAGCTTTTATCTTTTGTGGTGTTATTTTTGTCACATTTAACGGCTGAAAGAAGAATTGGGACTGATGGTCTTTGGGTTGTGTGATTCTGCACTTTGCTTTTCACGTGTGTGTTTTGTCAAATGGGCAGTGACAGCAAAGTCCAGTGAGATCTGCAAAGCATAATTCGCTGGGTTTTGTCGGAGGAGAGAGCCACTGACCTAGACACAGTTATTTAGATAGAGGTGACATGCGGAATGGATAGATAAAGCAACAGAAAAGCATTTTGGCTTTCAGTCTCTCTGCTCTTACCGCCAGTTGACTTGCTCAACAGGGATGTTAAGGCGCTTGGCAATATCTTCCACGGTCTCGCTGGTGGCTGAGATGATGCCCACACTCTTGGCAATGGCTTTGGCTGTGATGGGGTGGTCACCAGTAACCATGATAACCTGGGAAAGAGACAAGCGGATGTGTGTGCAGTGGCTGGAGCGAGATAAAGGGAAATAGCTCTGTTGTTGTAGACCAGGAAGCAGTTTGAAATCTGAACATGGAAATGTGTGCTATGTACATAGCAGTATCAGATTATGGCCAGTAATTACTTAGCTCTATATTGACATCTGGTCTTTATCTCTTGTTATTGGTGATAGTTTATCAGGGCTGTAAAGGAAGAATTTGTGACAGGCAGCAGAGTTAGAATAATGCAGAATAAAGAAGCCTGTATGTAAGGATTTCTAGTAAGTATACTCAAAGGTGAGGGTTCATTAGAATATTGCATTGTAAACCGGATGCTTGTGACTGAGGCATCCTCACAGAGAAACCACAGGTTTTTTCTTGGTTTTGTTGAAGAAAAGTTGCCAGATCTGTCTTCAGACTATAGAAAATGTCCCCAGGATTGGGACTCATCTGAGATGGGTAATTCCAAATACTGTTTTTCCTTTCTTTAGCAAGATTGCCTCTCTGCCTAGAGCTGAAAGTTCACTTTTGGATCCCCTGGGAGTGAATTAGGAGAAGTACTGCTTCAGGTTATACTTGAGCAGTTTGAGATTAGTGATACTTACGCATAGAAGTTCTTATCAGGTGTAGCCCTGTGTCCTAATGGCTTCTCAAGAACTGTTACCCTAACCTTATTCTGTTTACAATGATTAAGTATAGCTGCCGTGGGTTCTGTATTCTAGAAATGGATCTGATGAGATGGTGTCTGAGCCTTTCCCACTTTGGATTTCCAGTTTTGGGGTTCCATGCACTTCACATCATCCAATTCCCACTTAAATTGTTTTGTCTCTCATGGCCTTTAAGTTACAATTGTAGAATGGTGTTAACAAATATTTAGGTTTTTGGTAGTTGTTGCTAGAAAGACACTCGATGACAATGTGGTGGAAGATCTTAAAAGCATTGTTCTCATGAATCTTTCTGTAGAATCACTGCATTTTTCACTGTAAAATCCCTACCTTGATCCCAGCACTGCGGCATTTTGAGACAGCATCTGGCACTGTGGAGCGAGGCGGGTCAATCATAGATAAGAGCCCAACAAAGCACAGGTTGGAGGTTGGGAAGTTCATGGAATCTGTGTCAAACGAGTAGGTGTCTGGAAACTCGTTTTCAGGCAGGTACAAATGGCAGAAACCTGAAAAGAAACTTATGTTCATGTGGTGTACAAGAAGTAGTGGGAGAAAGAGAACTTGTTCTATAGCTTCAAGCTTTGCTCTTGTCCATAGAACCCCAGTGCTTTTAACCAATAGCTTTTTATGGAGGATTTCTTTTGACCTGCCATTGTAACCTTCAGATCAAAGTTCATACAGAGTCAGTGATCCATGTGGCAAAGATAGGGATACTGCCAGCAGGGAAGAGTGGTTTCCTTTGTGGGTTACTCGTGGGGGTTTTTGGCTCTTCAGTGTGGCAGATCAACATCAGTCTAGAGCAGTAAGGGCATCTCTGCCACAGAGATCTTGGAGTACATCAGTGTGCTTTTAACACTCTGCTTAGGAGGCTGTATGCTTTCCTTTCTCCCCTTTAGTGCAGGAGGAATGAATTCCAAACACACTTGATTGCACCAAGGTTTTACCCTCATTTTACACCGCAGTTCTCTGACAGTCCCTTTAGTTGGACTCACCCAGCACTCTCTCTCCCATGCCCCCCAGCTCCATGTATGCTGTTTGGAAAGCTTCTGCCTTTTCACTGTCCAGTGGTTCTTCTTTGCCATTGATCATGATGGTGCTACATCTCTCCAAAATCCTCTCGGGGGCACCTTTCATGACCAGCAGGAAGCGTTTGTCATTGGGATCATCAGTCTCATGGATGGAAAGCTGTGTGCCAGAGATAGGAAATGATTTGAAAGAGCATATGTGATCCTCTGTCATTGAATTACCCCATTAAGATTCCCAGTTCACAAATAGTTGCATTAGACCCAGTGATAGAAATGGTTTAAATTGGAAACAATCTGGCATAATCTCCAAAAAATGAAACATACCTGGAATTTGTTGGTAGAGTTGAAAGGAATTTCAGCCACTTTCTTGTTCTGTGCTCTAATATTCATAACATCACCCAAAATGACTTCAGCAAATTTCAGCAGAGCTGTTTCAGAGGCATCACCTACCACAACTCTCTGTGTGCACAACAGAAGAAACTGGTTATAGCACAAAGAATTCTGCACTTCATCAGGAGAGCTTGCATGATTCTGTAACAGGTTCTATGCTTAAGCAGCAATGGAGCTACACTGCTATATTCAAGTCCTCCTGGAAAAGTATTACAGTAGAAATGTGGGGCATTTTTGCTACAGCAAAAGGGTGAAATTAGTGTTTGATACTGTGAAAGGTGATTTGTGATCACTTTCAGGTTTTTGTGGTGGCTCTGTAATGCAGTTATAGCATAGCAGCAGGCATGTATGGGTGAACTGACTGATGCACGGAATCAGGTGGCTTTTAGTAGTGTAGTAATTACTAGTGTGGAAATTCTTGCTACATGAATTTCTTTTTCCAATGTACAGTTGCTCTTGGCTGTGTGGTTTTTCTTTCCCATCTTAAACCTTTTGTGAGTGTAGAGCAGTGATACTACTATAAATAGTAACTTAGAAGATGAATGTAATAAAATGGAGGTGATTACTAAAGCCAAACAGAACAACTTGATGTATTTCTGTTTCAGAGGAGGAGAAATAAGCTGATGTGCAGTAGGCAGTACCTTCATTATGGGGAGATTCTCCTGTCCTGGTCTGAATTCTGCCCGGTTGCAGAGAGTTACAATCTTTGATAATGCTGTCCATGATGGAGAACTCTGATCAAAAGGCTGGGCTGAGAGGAAGCAAAATACACATTGTGTCCTTTAGCGTATTACATGATGGAAGTAGAAACTTAAGTTTGAAACAACAGGATTGAATTATTTGCAGAAGAAAACTGTCCTTTTGATAGGTTCTGTTACAGAAAACCAATTTGATGCAGACCCTTACATCCATCAGTCAGCATTTCTGGGTTACATGACAGTTCTTGGTTTATTTCCCAACTAAATTTACTGTCAGCAAAAGGATTGGGATCAGAACCTCCTCCAGACTTACTTTCTATGAGTCAAATTCAGATATTAATTCAGGTTTTCCACATCTGTGCATGACTAAGTGACTTTGCTATTGCACACTACACTTATGCATGGAAGACAGACATGTCTGGTCTATCTAGGTAAAGACATTCCTATTGAGACCAGTTTGACAGCTGGTAGATATGGAGCTTTGATCCAGGTAGTTGCCCCTTCCCAGGTCCCCCCCTTGCCATATTTACTTGTTTGATCTTCACTGGTGTCAGCTGAGTAGATCTGATTATCGAACCAGAGGTGAGCAACCGTCATCCTGTTTTGCGTGAGGGTCCCTGTCTTGTCAGAACAGATGACGGAGGTAGAGCCAAGCGTTTCTACAGCTTCCAGGTTCTTCACCAAGCAGTTCTTCTTCGCCATCCGCTTGGCTGTTAGAGACAGACTCACCTGGCAGAGTAAAGAAGTTCAGGTCACTACTGGTGAGGTACAGTTAGAGATTGATGCATTAGGAGTACGTACTTCTGCTGGGGGGGTTGTGTTCATTTTGGGATGGGTTTTCGTTTAGGAAGAGAGGACACCTTCATGACAGCATGGAAGAAGGAAAGGGCATTACAAAGTTCTGCAGAGGGAAATATTATTTCAGCAGGAGTAGGATGAAAGCTAGGGCCAAGGTTTTCCTACACAAAAAAATGTTGAAATTGAACTGCAGGACTTCAGTCTGAACATGCAGAGATCCACACTCAACGGGATGCAAAGGAACTCAGTATAGCATTAACTTTTTGCA
>JANHGB010070353.1:0-12423 GCA_026283785.1 Coracopsis vasa
ATCTGAGGGGGCGAGGGGCGGGGCAGGAACAACAACAACAACATCCGGCCGCGGGCCCCGCCCCGCGCAGTGTGGGGCGGGGCCGCCTCAGCGGGAGGCGGGAAGGGAGGTTGTGGGGTGAGTGCTCGCGGTGCCACCCTGAGGGTCGGGAGCGGCTCTGACCCTCAGTGGTGCGCTGAGAGGGGTGGGTGTTGGTTTGTGTGAGCAGGGTGTGCGCTTATCCCGAGTTGTAGCACCATTTTGGGCACCCGTGGAAACAGCCGAGGGGTTTGGAGGTTTCCGTTAGCTGAGGGGGTGCGCGTTGGGCCCTCTGGCTTAGCTCAGCGGGATGTGAGGGAAGCAGCCCTCATGCAAGGGCGGCCTGTTCTGATGAAGGCTGGTGCCAAGTATTGGCATGACCCGTGGTGCTGTTAGGGTCTATGTCTGCCATCTTTTTGGTAGCTTTTGAGCCCTCTGTGGAAAGCACTATGCCAAGACTCCGGTTTGCATGGAGTGCAGAGCAGACAAATTGCAAAGGACCAGCCCCATTTAGGTGTATATATATATATATGAAAGCTAACTAGAAAACCCTAAAAATGAACACGAATCTTGTTCTCTCTCTGCAGTTTTGGTATTTGTCATAACCAAAACCTAAAGCAAAGGCTGGAAAATAACAATGCGCATAATGGCCTTAGCTACAGGTAGGCTGTTTCCTGTTGTGACAACAGTGGAAGGCAGCGCCAACATAAGAGTTAGCAGCAGCAGGCTGACATTTTAAAAAGGGAGAGCAGATCTTTTTTATTTGACATGGTGGACTAGTGGATTATGTAGTTGCAGCACTGTTTAATACATAGATAATGTCAGTTATGAGGTTCAGCCCCAAACAGTCAAGAAACTTTGGTGCTGAATCTTCTTTTCATGAGCGTGAAGAGAACTCTACATTCCCGTTTTTCTTTCCCAGTACTTTAACATGTGTATCTTAATTACAGCAGTCCCTTTCTAATATTAGACCATTTTTGCTCTGAAACCTGTAGCTCTTTTTTTCTTATTACAGTATATATACTGATCGGCTTATTTTCTGAAAGACTATGTTGTTGCTTAATCTCTATTACTCATAAAGAGACTTGTGGTGTATTTCTCAGGAATAAAATGTACACAAAGATGTGATGGTGCTTACTGCTCTATGCAAAACCAGGATAGAAGCAGTGTGGTTGTGATACTGTCCATGACACTGTCTTTGCCATAAAGGAAAAAAGCAGTATCTTTTACTGTCACACTTTTCCAGCGTGACAGTATTTCCGTCATGAGCTACTTGCAACAGGTTTCATTTCTCAAATAACAATTCTACAGAATAACACAGAATTCCCTTGAGTAATAGTTTGTTTTCATATTAGTATACTTACGCATGGGGTTTTTTTACCTAGTTACTGTTCTTGCATGTGTCTCACACATAGAAATTTAGCAGGACTGGTGACTCATTGCTTCTGTCTACCATCATGAAATTGAGAAAATGGACCACATTTAATACTGGAAAAAAAGCAGGAGGAAGCACACCCATTTCAGTGAAGCTATGCTTCCTTATGCTAGCTCCCCTTACAGGGTGAATTTGATAACCTGTTTGTTTTCAGCTGGCTGTTTCACAGTAGCATTGAAGGGATGGGCTTACGTACATCACACTGAGACCTTGTAGCAGTGCTGGAGCGCCAGCTATACCATTTGAGGTCTGAGGTCCCTGCGCTGCACAGCATGACAAGCTTGGATAGCTCACTTTATGGCTTTGAGATAAGACAAGGAGAAAGAAAGTCCCTTGACTAGTTCATTGCATTAGGTGTGTGTCACTTGCCTAACAAATGCCTGCTCCATGGTCTGCTGATCAGTGTGTGGTAGTCTTTAACAAAGAGCTGTGGCAGACAGGAAGCAAAGTGCTTAGTTTCTAGGCTGAGATGCCCATGATGTTTCAGCCTATGTTCTGTAGCACTTGTGCAGTGGGGAGTGCAAGGTACTTCAGCATATTGGGCTTCTGGGACAGGCACCAAAACTGAAGTACATGCAGCCAGCAGCCACCCATGAAAAATTCAATTTAAGTAACATTTCAATCATCTCACATGGGCACTGTTAGAATCTTGTTTTGCAGGCAGAAATTAACTGCCTTAGTCTTGAGTATGCTGTGTCTTTCTGTGTCATTGACATTAACATCTTCAGTACTGGTGCCAGCAGTACTGAAGGTCACCCTCAAAGGCACCAAGTAAACTCCGTGTTTCATGCAGCTGGCATCCTACCTCACACTGAAGAAGGTCTTCGCATGGGCCTCTCCTGTGTTTCAAGGAGTACCACATGACTAGTTGCTCCTTCTCCACTGCTGTCACCTCAGTTGTGTGCCAGACTCCCCACCAGCCACGCACTCCTGAATCCGTGCCTTCACATTGCAGCATTTGCTTGTGACTGTTTTGGTGTGTACTCTGACCCGAAATTGTGGGACACCTCTCCTCTTTACAGTGCGTTGTCCTTTCTCTGGGAACAGTGAGAGTAATGCCAGACTCATGCTGACTGTATTTTTAAACCCTTACTCTCTTTGTATCAAAATAAAAGAGGGTAGACCTGAAATCCAGCTTGAGGAGCACTGTGCTGTTATTGCATGTGGGAGTGCTCTTCTCAGTGAATTTGCTTGCTGTAGCAAACGGTTCCATGGAGAGCTGGTGCCCTGCACAGGTTCGACTGACGTATTCACTGTCCACTGAGTTGCCTTGTGAGGACTGTACACTTTAATCTAAAGGGGACATTAAATCATTGTCACATTTCTTTTTCTGTAGCTCTTTATTCCAGTTCCCTCTCTTTCTCTTTTGCCACCTGCAAAAGAATAATATAGAGAAGAATAGAGTCCTTACAGTTTCAAGTCTGCTGAAACAGTGGATAGGTGGAGTTGGATACTCCTGCTCTTTCAAAGACCACATGACAACACATTACGGAAGGCAGAATCTCCTAATCCAAAAAGATTTTGTGATATGCTCAACTTATGTCTATAAGTTGTACTTGTGTTCCACATAACCTGCAGGCAAGATAAACTCTTGGCTGTTTTTAGGCATGACCTTGAGATTTTTTTCTTGTAGAACTCATTGACATAGGAAATATGTACGGTCACTTGTTTCTTCCCTTCTCATCAATATCAGAATCTAATGCAGCAGAATCCATGTTGGTTTGTTGTTTGTTTGTTCCATAATCACATCAATTAAACAGAAATATACAAAATGTCTCTGGTTTTCATTTCGTTTGAGACAGATGTAGCAATGAAATCAATGAGGGTTTTCAATGCCACAAGTACAAACGCATGAAGTCCACTAAAATGAAACATAAACAAAGTCATATAAACTGACAAATGGAACAGCAACTTCTAGGGTTTTAAGGCATTCTGAAAATGGCAAATGGCTGATATCGAGCCTTTCCTCAGGAGATCACTGTATCTGTTGGAAGTGCTGAAAAGGAGTATCAAGTAATACTGTAGGCTGAAGCCTGTGCTGTATCTGTTAGAGATACAGATGCTGTTGGTTGGATAAAGCTGTGGTCAATTTCTTCCCTAAAAAAACCCAAACAAACAAACAAAAGAACCCAAACCAAACAAAAAAGCTGATGATAAATGTGGGGCTCTTGTAGCTGCTGTTGGAGAGAACAATCATACCACCCTGAACTTCAGCAGGGATTTTAATTTAATGTCTTTATTTTTTCTTGTTTCTTTGTTTCTCCATCTTTTGGTGCCTCATCTCATAGTTTAGATTTATTTTGAGGACAGTTATTTTTCTCTTGGTAAATATGACTGAATGACCAAGTTGTTTTCTCACTGTCTTAAAAAAACAGTGACTGCTTAACTATTGCAACTGAACTGCAAATCTCTAAGTTACTATTAAAGATGTAGGTATTTTATGAAGAAAGTGCTAAAATCAGATTTACTACTCTGTTCTTAAGATAAAATGCCTTCATGTAACATATTCTGGAGATTTAGACAATGCCTCTGTCCATTTTTGCTTGAGAATAAAAAGTGCCAAATTTTTTATCCTGCTTAAAGGCAAATACCCTCTGCTATGCCACCCACATGTACCCAATCTGTTGGAAAACTAGAACTATGTATTCCTTTAGGTTTGCGAACATAATTCTTTGCCTGTCAGATTATTCTGACAAATTACATTATAATTACTTCCTCACTAATTACTGTGACAAATGTTGATCTAAAGAGAACAGGGAAGGATGTCTTTCATTTAAAATCATCAAAACATGAACAATTGAGATTTCCTCTGAACACTTGAACAGTCATTAATATTTGGACATGCTAACATGTTCATTCCTATTGCATATAAGCAGAGGGAGACTTCTAGCACCTGTCTCTTTCAGATATGACAATTTTATTTGCTTCTGAACATCTTTAAAATAGCATCTTTTCTGCTTCCAAGGAGATATTTTTTCTCTCTGATAACATGAGACATGGTCCACAAAGCATGAAACAAAAATAGATGCTCTTGTTCTAGAAGTTGTTTAAATTTTACAAAAGCACTTATAGTGGAATATACTGTGCCCCTAGAGCATGAGATCCTCAAGGAAAGTAAAGAACAAATAACAATTCCAACCTGTGTGGTAAAGCATAAGAGATCGTAATAATCTGCAACCTGAAAAGAAACTTGATTCACTTTCAAAGCAAGATGCTTGAAAGGAACGGCCTCTCTTCAGGATGCAGTTCCTTCTTTGAGTTCATTTGTGGCTGCTGGTGGTCTTGTCCTACCTTGTCCTGTGATGTAACAGAGTGAAAATCTATGCTTTATCCCATCACCATATGAATGCTACAGTTGATGCATGTGTGAGGAAGCAGGAGAGGAAAGAACTGCACACATGATTCAAAGGCACTTTGTGATCACATTTATAAATCTTGTTGCAGCTTGATTAAGATGTTGGTATAGAGTTGTTTTCTCTCCTCCAAGGGACTAGAGTAACAATAAATGAAATCAGTGATGTTTCGGAAACTGATCTGTTTGTAAGAAATGGACTACTTCTACCAGAATGTCCTTGCAAGCAGGAGAATAACCTGTATAAACTCTTACCCACAAAGGAACAGGGAAGCTGCATTAGGCTTCCTTTGCCCAAGGAGTTATTAAAGTAAATTCAGATTCAGCAGGTTCTTTGCAATTCTGCAAGATCCCTTTTGAAGCACTGTTATTTACTGATGCTGAAAGAGAGAAGACTCCGGGTCAAATCCCAGTTCCACAGCTATCTTGCTCCAGAACCTTGGGTGAAATTCATTGTTTGGACCTATACGCCTTTCCCATAGTGGGTCAATTTCTGGCCAGACTCTCACTGGGACGCTCCCAGGGTTTTTCCCATTGGGTGATACCTTAACATACAAGTGGTGTTTCTATGTGTGTATCTAGGAAGTGTGATCTTGGCTTTTATTTTTATTTCTTTGGTACCCTTGAAAGACCTTTTGTAGCTTAGGAGAATGAGCTGACCTCTTTTGTTCTCCTAGCCTGAAAAGGGTCATATTTTGTTTAACTAACCTTTGAAAACACCAGACCAAATTCTACTCCCACTGCACCATTCAGAATAGCTGTGGAGTAACTCTCTCATATAGCTCTGGATGAGAGTAGTATTTTACTCAAACCTTTCCGTCTTCTGACTTCTAACAAGTGTGTCACACTATGTCTGAGGATACAGACAGTCATGTCTCTTATACACTGTAGTGTTAATTGTATTGTATAGGTATAGGTGATTTAATAGGTGTTTTGGTCTTTGGCTCAGCTGCAGTGTAACAGAGAGAACCCAGACTGCTAAAGTGGAGATACTTGAGTCTGAACTGCTCTTCAAGCACTGGACTCCTTCTTGGCTGATGGTTTTCCATCTGGTCAGTGTATAATAGTAATTATATTTTGTCTGCACTTTAAAATTGTGACTTATACCTTCCTGGTTACATCTTCTGGCCGTTTAGGTTCCAATACTTCCTTCTTCAGAAGCTTCATACTGTAGTGAGCTTTTTCCATTTTAGTGTCTTTACTTTTCACTAGAATAGTGCTCTGAACCTTATAAACTAATTTTCAGGACTTCTGTCATTCTTTTTCCATTAGTTTTTGGCATAGCCTCAAAGCTATACCAGACTAAATCATCTTTGAACTAATATACTTACAGAAGATTGTAAAACATTAACTTATTTAATTTCTATGATTTTTTTTTTTTTTTAAGAGAAAGCTTCAAATACAAGCTTGAACAATGTATTAATTATAAATAATAAGAAACAGGCTATGCAAAACTTTATTGCTTTAATAAAAATCTTCACTTTGGTTCCATTTTTGTATTGTGTGCTTCTTAAAAATGTGATTTTCTTCCCAGCAAAGTGAAAGGTAGGGTACCTCTAGCCTGTACTTCACTGAGAGTCTGCTTCCTGAAACTTTTGGCTTTATTTTAAATTGAGGATACAAATACATGTAAAAGGATTAAATTGTAAAAAGGCTGCTTCCAGCCACAGGTATTAGAGGTCCGTTTTCACGTTTTCATGGCTGCTTGGACAAAGCTAAGATTATATTGTGAAAAGGGAGCTGAAGAAATGAGATGGTAGATTTATTTCTTATAGAGGTTTCCAGATTGTATCAAAATTAGACCAAGGTTTATTCTGACATCTGAAAAAAAAATCACCATTTTAGCACATGTGGCTTTTGTCTTCCATTATCTTAACAGCAAATGTAAAAAGGGAAAAAAGCACCCTGAAAACTAGTTTATATCCAAACCAGTAACCACACAATGAAGATGGAAGTTACAGGATAAAGGACAGGGAAGACATAATGGACTGCTGCTTCCAGCTGTGCTCTAGCTGCTCTGTGGACTTTAGCTTCTAGGAATTTCAATCCAGTATCTTTCTTAGAAAATACATTTCCTCAAATAATCCACAACTTAATTTTAAGTCAGTACTGTGTCAAAATGGGTATTAAGCAGTCTTTGTGTGTGCCTTCAGACCAGAAAAGAATCCCGTAACTTCAGGCACAGGCACAAATTTGTCGAGGCAGAAATTTGTTGAGTTTTCTCTTAAAACTACTTCCATTTCATATTTCCATTGGTAAGTCCCACAATGAGTTTCAGAACTTCATTTCTCTCAGAAATTGTTTTCCTTTTTTTTCCCCAGGCTACATTTCTGCCTGGCCAGAGTATATCCACCTCTTGTTATGGTGATACTCTTCTTTAGATGGAATAGCTCTTCTCTCTTGTGTATATTTACCTCACTGGTATAAGCAACAGTCATGTCTCCTCTCTCTAAGTCTTCTCATGAGGGTCCATGTTTCTCTAATACTACGTTCCTAAAGCTATTGTCTGGACCTGCTCTGGTTTAATCTTCTCGGAGACGGACATGGAAAACTGCTATTGCAGGCAAGGTTTCCCTATGTATGGTGGCTGCAGTATTTCCATCTCCTTAGTGGGATGGCCTTGCCTGTTATGCTCTGTCGCCTGACCATGCCACTGTGATGCTTTGTAAACATGGATTAACGTGCCCAGGTGCCTCAGTCACAATGTCACATTCAGCCACAGAGCTCCTGTCTTACATTGGCTTTGTCACTTCACTTCTATTATTCCTCTTCTCAGATAATCCACTTCTTCCAGTATGGCATTCCAGTCTCTGCAGATACTGACTTCACCTGTTCCCTATGAATACTGAAGTTCTATTGGCTGTGCCAAGAAAAAAAATTAAACTAAGTAATTCAAGTACTTCGGAGACTTATCCTTGAGACACTGCACCATTAACTGTATTCCCCCCTGCCTCCTGAGTCTGCAGAAGTAGTATCATCTCTCCTTTAGGTAGTTCCTTCATCACTCCACAGCTCTTGAACTACCTCACATCTATAATGTCATTACAGGAAAAATTAAAGAAATTACAACCATTCTATTTGTTCAAGCTAGATGAAGTGAACTCAAAATGCATACAGTTTTCAGAGTGCGAAACAGGTATATCCTACAGCATCATGATATGTTTGATGACCTCTTTATTTTTTCCACAAGCAATGTTTAATGCCCATTCCTGTTAATCTGGCTTTAAAAAAACCATTTCCTCTGGTGAAGATTAGAAAACCTGTGTTTTGGCCACAGTCAAGCAGAATGCATCAACCTAAGCACGACTCCTAAGGATCAAAATGCGTGAGAGTTGAATTTCAAGGATAGCAATGTGATAGGGTGTTTAGTATTACACAGAATCTCATGTTCTTTGCTGGATTGGGGCCTGTAGTACTACAAAGTGTCACTCTCATATTGATTCATGATACATCCATATAAAACCAAAACTGGTCATGGTTGGCATGTTCCAGAGGCCATGGCAGTATTCTGAATCCTTGTTCTGATTCACCTGAGCTCAGGGTTTCAGCTCCATCTCCCACCATAAACCTCCACTGAGACTGTTGCAGAGGTTTAGCTTTATCCGCTTTAAAGATACACCATCACAGCTTTCCCCCTCATATCATCTGCAGCAGCTAACAAATTTAGCAGCTAGAGCTCTAAACAAAGGTTGTTAATGAAACCAGGGCCTGCTTGGTGTGTCTGGGCTAATGTTGCCCATATCTGAAGAGTACTAGGGCCACAGCAAAGCCAGGCTCAGAGAAATACCAGGCAAGACTGTGCATAACAATAATCTCACTGGGGATTTCCTGTTCTGGCTCCTCCACACGATCTCTTGTAGGAAAAACAGTGTGAAAAAACACTTGTAGACTTCAGTATGCTGAGAAGGCACAAACAAGAAGCTTCTTTTGCACCCAGGCACTGAATGGAACCCATCAAGGAGCTAACAGTCTTTTTAAGAGGGTTGAACAGTGAGAGAATTAAGGTTTACACCAACGTGTTTTAAGTACAGACCTCATTCACTTAGGATGAATGTGAATTTCGAAGTGAATTGTGAAAAGTACAAAGTGAATAATGGAAGTTCCCACTCCTAATAAAATAGCAGAATAAGGCCTGCAGACACTTGGGAGGGAGTGGGGCTGTCTAGGGCAAGAGGACTTCGGCAGCCCCCGGGGAAGAGGAGCCAGGACCTGTCCTGCCTCTGTGTGGTGAGGTTCCTCGGTTCTCTCAGCCAGCCACCACCAACCCCCATCAGCCCTTTTCCTCGGAAACGGCCCGATTTTCTGAGGAGGACGGTGGGGGTGTGCCGTGCCCAGTCGAGTGGGGTGATTTATGACCAGGCCTGCGGGCAAAGGAAATCTCCCACGGAAGGGAAGGGCACCCGAGACCTGCATCTGCAGGCAAGGAGGAGAAGCAGGCTCCCCTCTCCTCAGCCTGCAGTCAGCCTGCTAGCACTTGAGTGAGCCCGCAGGCCGCTGCCCGTCTCCGGAGAGAGAGAGGTCCAGTGCCTCTGCCCGCAGGGGCCGGGGAGGAAAACGCGGGTGCCCGGCGTGGTTTGAGGATAGTGGGGTCTCTGCCTCGCCTGTATCCCCCCGGGGCCGGGTAGGCGGCTCTGCATGCTTCCGTCCCCGGGCACAGTTCCCATCCCCAGCACGGCGACAGCCCGCCCCTGCCCCTAATGAGATTCTTTGAAATCCAAAAAAGCGAGTTTTAATGTTACATCCTTATCTTTGGAGGAGCGGGGGGGTTCTCGCCGCTTGTTATATAATCGGCGGCTGAGCCCCTGAAAAGAGCGGCGTTGCACCCTTCTTGCTGAATGCGCTTCTTAGTGCATATAACGCCAGGGCCTTTTGATGTCTCACAATGCTTGTTACGCCCAAAGATTGTCTCTTTGGACAGATCTACAACGCTTGGCTTCATGTTTGGAAGTTAAATGGACAGCGAGGTTGTTGAAACTCCCACGCTTTAAGCCCGCGCAAACACTCGGCGCGCTCCCCCGCTTCTTGCCGTAGAGACTGAGGCGGCGGGGCTGCACGGCCGCGGCTGCCGCTTCAGTCCGGGCTCGGGGCGGAGGGGAGAAAAGGCAGCCCAGCCCAAACTTTTCCTCCCTTTTCTTCTCTTCATTTTATTCTTTGGCAGCCTTAAAATGGGAGCTCTGCGCAAAGCGTGCACCCTGCGTAGGTAGCTTGTGTCTTGAAGTCGCTGGCAATGTTGCTGCTCCATGAAATCAAAATTTATGATTATTCAAATGTTGGGGACTGTGAAAAGAGAGGAAGAAAGAGAGAAAATTAATATTGCAGCTGTTCTTCTGATTAATGAGAGATAATTGCTCATGAAAAGTCACCCCTGTGGCATTTTGTTGTCTCCTGGATCTTTGTTCTTTTCCACTATTATTGACGACTTTCTTGAAGACTAAGCGGTTCTTTTCAATTTTTGGTATTCAGAAAGTGTTGCTTGGTTACAGATAATGGAGAAATCTCGGGCTATATTGGGTAAGATGTGCCACAGACAGCAATATCACAATGCCACTTTCAGAAAAGGATGGATACAAGTTAACGATGCGCTTTCAATAAAACATTAATAGACTTGTTCACGCTTCTATAATGACCTCCTTAATGGGAGCTGGGGGCAAGTCCTGTCTTTTGCTTGCGTTCACTTCACAACTTCGAGATGGCCGATCGCTTTGGAAACTGATAGCAAATCAATGTTAGATTAGGGAATAAACGCGGTTACAGCGCAGAGGCCCGAGGCCCCTCGCTTATCCGCGTAGGGCTCTGTTTCTTTCCCGCCTGGGACCTGACCCGGCCCTGGCCCATCCTGCCCAGCGCCGCCGCCTGTCACTCCACTGAGGTGCTTGCGGCCACGGCTGCCCCGCACAGGTGGCTTTGCGGGTTGTTTTGTGGTGGTTGTGCGGGTCGAAACGTGTCCTCGGGCTGCGGCGTCTTGCAGAGAGGCAACTTCTCCCGTGAACTCCGCGGAGATGCGCGCCTGGGAGCCGGCGCTCTGTCCGGGCGGGCATGGCTTTTTCTTCTGCCGGGAGCTGCTGGGGTTGGGGGAGGGAAGGGAAAGAGTTGCTTTTGTCATTTAAGCCGTGAATCTCTTCTACATAAAGGTGTTGAAGACATCTGGAAGAAAAGAGGGACCAGCACCCAGTCCTGAGCTCGACGGACCAGGGGAGCGGCTCTGATGTTCTTTTTGAACTGCTCCACTTTCAAAAGGGGGCAATTTCGTTACATTCTCATTTGTTACACTGTCTTGAACTAAAGGCAGACAAAGCTATACTCTGTCACCCCGAGCAGAATGAAGGGAATCAAAGGATTTTCCCTTAAAAGGACTAATTTTCTCCTTGAATTATGAAAGTAATGGCTAGGTAACAGCCTGTGCTCTGTACCCAACTGCTTAATACCTTCTAAATCCTTCCACGTGGCTCTCCCAGTCGTAGCAATTAGAGCTCATTATAGGCTCATAAGAGCTCTCATTTCGGGGATTACTTAATGGACAATGAAATTTTATCGGACAGAATTATTGAAAAATAAAATTGTAACGAGGCCGATGTGATGTGGGCGCACGCCTTGCATCATTCCGCCTGGTTTGGGATATCTTTGCTTTCAAACGACTTCTTTTTTTGCTCTGGCTTTCAAGGGTGGGTTTTTCTTTGTGGGGTTGGGGATTTTTTCTTCCTTTCTTTTTTTTTCCTCTACTCTCTTTTATCACTGCATTTGGTTTATTATAACAATTACAAATTGCAATTTTGATCCGATTCTTGCCCTGTCTGCTTTCTCTTACGACAGCCCCCTCCCCAGATCCACTCTATCACTGCAGACAGTTTTCTCTACTGAGGTCGGTGGAGTTTTTTTATTATTCTTTTCCAGATTAGCCTTTTTTAAAGGAAAGAAAAGAAAAAAGGAGAAGAAACAGCGAGATTAATTCAAATCTCCGCCAGATGAACTATGTTTTAAACGGGAAGAGACAGGCAGAATCCAATGCCTGTGCCCGTGATGAAAACTTCGCAGGCCCCCGGAGCTCTGAAGGCAGACCCCCGGGTACTCCCGGGACCGCGCTCCTCAGCGCCCCGGCGGGGGCGCGGATAGCGGTGCTGGCACCGCCTCTGCTCGGGGCTCCTGGGCCTGGCGGCTCCGAGGCCTGGGCTGAGCCGTCAGCAGCAGTTTGGGGAAAAGTAGTGAGGTCGGAGCCGACCCGCCTAAACCCCGCGAGTCCTTAATTGTTGTCACAAGACGCGGGATTAGCGCATTGCTGGAATAGCTGCCTGTTTACACTCCGGAGCCCCGCCGGCCGGTAAACACTTTCTAATTGAATTCTAATCACATTCAAATAGCTGCATAACCAGCCTCAGCTGCAATTCATAAAACTTTAATTGCCACCCATAAATCCTCAGATCGAGTGCGAAGTGTCCTTAAAACCACTGTTGCATCGTGTTTGGTAGGGGAGGTGGTGAGGAGAAGCAAGCAGGGCTGGGGGACAGGACATCAGGCGAGAGCCGGTCCTTCTTAGCAAGGCTCGACTTATACCGCTGAGCCTCGTTGGTCCCGGGGGCGAGGAAGCGCCGTCTCCAGCAGCAGTTTTACTTTGCTGGGGTTT
>JANHGB010070364.1:0-12693 GCA_026283785.1 Coracopsis vasa
CTGGCAGCCGGGGAGCCGGTGGCTGAGGTCCCGGCCCACGTCAGGAGGGCTCTGGGGCTGGGGATGGCGCAGGGCCTGCGGGAGGCCACGGCGGGGCACGTGCGGGAGGTGCTGCGGAGCCATGGAGCTGTGGGCATCCCGAGCACGGAGCGGCTGGCCCTGCTGCGCTATGTGGCCGGGGACGGGTGCCACGCTGAGCTGCGGGGGCTTCCCCTCCTGCCTCGTGCCGACGGGACCTTCGTGGCCTTTGGAACCGCATCGGACATCGTCTACGTGGACACATGCGACTGCCCCAGGTGAGTCGTGGCCCCATTCCCTGTGGGAGTGGGCACACAAGCTGGCTGCTCAGGTCACAGCTCCCGCTCTTGAGCTGAAAGAGGAGCCACAGCCGAACCTGGACACTTGGGCACCTCACTGCCCTCCTCTCCCACATCACCGAGTGGGAGCTGAGCCAGGTCCAGGAGGCTGCCTGCGCCCCGTTACCCCTCTGGTCCCCCAGCACCTCTGCTTGTCTCCACAGGAAGCTCCTGCCCGGCCTGGCTGGGTCCTTCCTGCCCTCAGACCTGGAGCCGGGCTTGGACAGCCTCCTGCGAGGCATTGCCAAGGCGGGTAAGAGATGGGGAGTCCCTGCACCACCTTTAAATCTTACACCCCCAGGCACCCTTGTACAGCCTGGGGCTCCTCTGCAGCCCAAGTATCTCCCTGTACCACAGTGATGCTTCCTGTACGTACCTGGGGTCCCTGATCCCCTGCCTGAGGCCACTTCCTGGGCTTCCTCCAGCATTCCATTCAGCAGCACTGCAGATCCCAAATGTCACTGTCTACCCAGGTTGGGGTGCATTTCCTGAGCCCAGGGCCACCCCTCCTACTTGCATTTCCTCATATCTCTGGGTACTCTGCTGTCCTTGCTGTTCTTCCCACATTCTCCCATCCCCTCTGTGCTCCTTTGGATCCTGGATCTTCCTGTATTCCCCAACCAAGGACCTCTGTGCCCTCCAGTACTGGTCCCTCTTACACCTCTTTTCCTCTTGGATCTTCTCTATTGCCACAAGTCTGGGGTTTCCCTGTTCCTCCTGTTCCGGATATCCACTATCTCTCCAGAGCCAGGTCCTTCTATCCCTAGTATGCACCCCCACCCCCTGCAGATCTCAGATTCTTTCCCCCACATCCTGGGTACCCTGTTCCAGGTCCCCGCTCCCACACACTCCTCACCCAGCCTCTGCTCCTGCACACAGGTCTCTTCCCCAACCTGGTTCTGTTGGATCCAGCCGTGACAGCCCGGACCCTACGCTTGGCTCTGCCTCCTGCCTGGACATCCCAGTCCTCAACCCCAGTGACCTGGTACCTGGACCAAGGCCCTTCCCAGCCCCCAGCCTCCTGGTACCCAGCCCTGTGGCAATTCCTGGCCCACCACATGGAACACCTGGGCCCTCTGGAGGGGCTCCCTCTCATCGCCCTGTCCCCACTGGATGCCCCCAGCATCCGCCTGGCTCCGCTGATTCCCCAGTCCAGTCTTATCTTCCAGGCATGGGAGGACCAGCGCCTGCCACTTACTGTGGGCTCTGTGCTGGAGGTCCTGGGCTGTTCAGTGGTGCCTCCGGGCACATGGCACCGTTGCCTGTCCCGCTATGTCTTACCTCCATCCCCACTCAATGCCCTGCGTGCTCTGGGCAGGCAGGGGGCTGCAGTTGTGGCCTCCCGCCTGGCCTCACTGCCTGCTGTGGATGTGGACACCCTCCGGTTCTACCTGGCAGACATCCCATCGCTGACAAAGCAGGACAGGGCCACACTGGCTGTTCTGCCCCTCTTCATCCCACTGCCCTGCTTGGCCACCCCGCAGCCCACAAAGCGGGTACCGGCTGGTGACACCCCGGCAATGGAGCCAGAGTTGAAGCTGCCCAGAGATGTGGTGCTGCCAGAGGCTGTGTTGCAGTGCCGAGATGAAGCTGACCGTCGGCTCCTGGGGAGGCTCCAGAAGCCCCTCATCAGTGTAGTTCAAGTGATGCTGGAGGCCGTGAGAGCTGTGGCCAGAGGTGCTTATGCGGGGCGGGCAGCTGAGACACAGGCTCTGCTGCTCTGGGTGCTGCAGAATGGAGACATCGTCTTTGCACAGAGCAGCCCGCTCCAGCAGGCCTGCAGCAAGCTGGCATTCCTGGAGACCCCCAATGGCCCTGCGTGCCCACAAGACCTCTATGACCCCTGCGAGAGCACCCTGCAGGCACTGCTGGGCCCTGAGTGCTTTCCTCCTGCTGCCTTCCGCAGCCCGCCTGTCCTCCGTGCCTTGAGAACCCTGGGCTTGCGGCACGGTGAGGGGTGCCTGGTGCCTTCGGACATCCTAAAGGCTGCAGCCCACGTGAGTCAGGGCGACAAGGCAGCTCTGGACAGAGCCCAGGCACTGATCGAGGTCTGCAACCACCCCAAGGCACTGTCTGGCTTCAGCAACGCACAGCTCTCACAGCTCCAGGCCTTGCCATGGGTGCCTCGTTCCAAGTGCACTGGAAAGCCTGGGCAGCTCTTCCTATCCCCCAAAGAGCTGCGATCCACCCAGTACCAGCCCCTGGTGGGGCTTGCCATGCATCTGACTGCTGCTTTTGGACCAGAGGCAGAGAAGAAGCTGGGGCTGAGCCAGACTCCACCACCAGAGAAAGTGTGGAAGCAGCTGAGGGAGCTGGCAGGGTGCAGGGACATGGATGAGGTAGGTGCTGCACTCCGGCCTGTCTACCAGCACATGCAGGAAAACCTAAAGACCTTTGGGACTGCCCCGGACAATGCTGTGGTGTGGACTGGAGCTGGGTTTGTCCTGCCCCGTGATGCCGTGCTAAGCTATCCTGAGGAGCTGGAGCTGGGGATGCTGGTGCCCCGGGTGCCCCCTGACTTCCTGCCCTACAGCTGCCTCTTTAGGGCTTGGGGAGTGGAGATGAGGGTAAGTGAGGAGAGAGCAGTGGCAGCTCTGCGCTGCCTTGGGCAGGACATAGACACACGCAGCTCCCGAGCTGGCACTGCAGCTGAACTGCAGGTGGTTGTAGCTGTCCTGCAGTGGCTTAAGAGTCGAGGGCACCAGGGTGAGGGCACGGTGCCAGTTCCTGTGAGGATCCTGGAGGGCTCAGGCTTTGCTCTCCGTCCGGCTGCCACTACCGTGTACCTGGACATGGAGCTGGACGCAGAGGAGGATGTTCAGGAGGTGGTGCATGAGGCAGTGCCATCCAGCACAGCCACATTCTTTGGCACGGAGCTGCTCAGTACACGGGTGCTGGGGCCAGAGCCATTCACCGCCTGCGGCCCCTCGGAATCCATCACCTTACGGCTCCGTAACATCCTCCAGGAGTACGGTGAGGAAAGTGACCTCTTCACAGAGATGGTGCAGAATGCAGAGGATGCTGGAGCTACCGTGTGCCGCTTCCTCCTGGACTTGCGACACTGCAGAAAGGCCACCTCTGGGTTGCTAGATCCCGGCATGGTCGCCTGCCATGGCCCAGCCCTCTGGGCCTACAACAATGCCCTGTTCACAGAGGATGACCTCCGTAACATCACACGGGTTGGGGCTGCTACAAAGGAGGGCCAGGCAGGCCAGATCGGGCGCTTTGGGCTGGGCTTCTGCTCTGTCTACCGTGTCACAGATGTGCCGGCAGTGCTGAGTGGGGAAACGCTGCTCATCTTTGATCCCAATGGCACCCATCTGGGCAAGCACATCCCCAGGGCCGGCAGCCCTGGCATCCGCCTGGACTTCTCCAGCCGACCACGCATCCTCCGTGTCTTTGCTGAGCAGTTCTGGCCCTACCATGGTATCTTTGGGTGCCGCCTGCCCAAGCCAGGACCCTTTCCGGGAAGCCTTTTCCGTCTGCCTTTTCGTACTGAGGAGGAAGCTTTGACATCAAAGATTTGCTCAGAGGCCTTTGGTACAATGCGCATTCAATCTCTTGGCACCAGCTTCCTTGGCTCTAACCGGCTCCTGCTGCTCTTCCTGCGGAAGGTGAGAGAGATGTCCCTGGAAATGCTGCCAGATACAGCCACCTCTGCGGAGAATACCATGCCCCTGGCCACGCTGCGGCGAAAGGAGATCCGAGACTTGGGCACCCCTGGTGACCCTCCAAGCTGGGCAGCCATTGAACAGCTCACAGCCTGCGAGGAAGCATCCAAGACCACGTGGCACTACCTAGTTTTGGTGTGTCATGGTGATGGGGAGCTGCTGGAACTGTGTTGCAAGAATACACAGGCAGGGCACCCTCCTCCACCTCCCATGGCTGGTGTGGCCCTTCCCCTTGCCCCTACTGCAGATGGGAAGTGGGTGCCACGTCTGGGTGCCGAGGAGGGGCAAGTCTTTTGCCACCTTCCCATGCCAGTCACCTCAGGGCTGCCAATCCATGTGCATGGGGCCTTCAGCATCCTCTCGAACCGCAAGGGGCTGTGGGACACAAAAGAGCGAGGTGAATGGAATCGGATGCTGCTCCGCAATGCCGTGCCTGTTGCCTGGCTCCGGGCACTGGATCTCCTCCGCTCCATGCATGAGGCAGGTGAGTTGGAGAACTATGAATATCACATCTTCTGGCCGGATGCTAACACTGCCCGTTACCCCTTTACAGAGGCTGTGACTGGTTTCTACCAAGCTGTGGCATCCAGGAGTGGCCTCAGGCTCTTTTCTGATGGCCGCTCATGGTGCTCACTGCAGGACGCTCGCTTCCTGCACCAAGCTGTGGTCAGACACCCCAAGCTGGGTCCTGTGGCGAAGCGCGTCTTTGCCACCACCCTGCCCTATCCCCTGTTAGCTGTGGCCTTGCCAGAGGAGGTACAGAAGGGCCTCGGGGAGGCAGTGAAAGCTGGCATCTACGACTGGCCCCGCTTTTACTGTGAGCTTGTGCTTCCCAATTTGAAAGACCTCTCTGTTGCTGACCGGGATCCACTGCTTCTCCATGCACTGGATATGTCCCATCATGATGTCAACAAAGTGCTGCAGACAGTGCCCTGCATTCCTGCCACCCCTCATGGCCACCTGCAGCTCATCAATTGCCTGGTACATCCCAGAGGCCTCACTGCCTCTTTATATGACCCTAAGGATGGGCGCTTCCCCACTGGGGATGCTTTCCTTTCCCCAGAAAGACTAAGCCAACTGGAGAGGCTGGGCATGGTTAAGGACAAAATGACCCTGCCAGAGCTGCTGGAACGAGCAAAGACAGTGAAACTTATCTGGACCGAGGACCATGCCAAAGGCTACCAGAGGGCTGCCTGCATCCTTGAGCTGCTTCAGGATGCTGTGGAGGACAGGGTGAACAACACCACGCAGGCAGCTTTCCAGTCTGTGCCCTTCCTCCCTGGTACACTGCCAACTGGTGAACATGTGCTGCTGCCAGCTGGCAAGCTCTACCTCCAAGCCCCATTAGTGGGACTCATCCACCCTGTCTTTGCTCCTAAAGTGCTGGGGAAAAATTTCAGCCTCCCCAGGGAAGTGGAATCCTTCTTGGGACTGAACCGGCAGATACCAGCAGCTACAGTCCTTGAGCAGCTGGAGGCACTGAGCTGTAGCTCCAATGCTCTCCCTTTGAAGAACCTGCAGGAGAGCACCCATTGCTGCTACAGTTACCTGCACACGCTGCTCCAGAAAGATCACTCCATCTGGGGTGAGGTGGCTTCTGCAGTGGCCCAAGAGAAGCCCTTCATCTTGGTGGGCTCCCACTTTGTGCCAGTCATGGCTGTGGCTGAGAAACTGTCATTTGAGGCTGCCCCATATCTTCACCAGCTTCCAGAGCAGTACCAACCCTACAAGCAGCTCTGGGAGTGTGTGGGGCTGCGCCACACATTCACCTGGGATGATTATGCCCGAGTCCTCTGCACCCTGGCAGAGATGCACGCTGGAGAGCCCCTGCCTGCCGCAGAGCTGGCTCTGGCCTTGCGGCTGGTGTCTGTTGGCTTGATGCTAGATGACAAAGAGCCAGATGCCTACCAGACCCAAAGACTCTTTCTACCTGACCAGGAGGGCATTTTGCGTCCACGGGACAAGCTCCACTTCAATGATATGCCATGGATGCCAATGGACAGAGATGTCCTGCTGTGCCATGAACAGATATCCCCAGCCATAGCCCAGCGCTGCAGTGTGCCTACCACACGCCACCGAGCACTGAAGAAAAGCCAACTACTCATTGCAGGCATGAGCCCCTGGGCACAGCCATTTGGTGCCCGTGAAGACTTGCCTACACGGCTGAAGAACATCTTGGGTGAGTATCCAGCATCTGCTCATGATATCGTGACAGAGTTGGTCCAGAATGCAGATGATGCTGGTGCAAGCCTTGTGCACTTCGTGTGGGACCGCCGGCAGCACCCAGCAGATGCCACTTTCAGTGAAAAATGGACATTGCTGCAGGGCCCAGCTCTTTGCATCTACAATGACAGCCCCTTCCAGCAGCAGGACATTGAAGGCATTCAGCTTCTGGGGGTGGGTGGCAAGCAAGGCCGGCAGAATGTCACAGGCAAATATGGCCTTGGCTTCAACACTGTCTATCACTTTACTGACTGCCCAGCTTTCCTTACTGGAGACAGCGCCCTGTGCGTCTTCGATCCCCATCTCTACTACGTGCCCACAGCCACAACTGAGAGTCCTGGTGGGATGTTTGCTGTCACCCCTGAATTCAAGAGGAGCTTCCCAGATATTTATGGCACCTTCTTACCCTCCCTCTTCAACCTGAACAAGGGTGTTCTTTTCCGTCTGCCCCTCCGCACTGCAACTGGGGCTATCTTCTCCAGGGTGTCTGGAACAGTTGTGCGAGACCAAGACATCATGGCAATGGAGACAGTACTGGCCGAGGAAGGTGAGGACTTGGTGCTCTTCCTCCGGCACGTCCGCACTGTGGTCTTCTCTGAGATCCCCCCAGATGGGGAGCAATTGTTGGAGAGGCTGCGGGTGGACGCAGAGCTGACAGATCGTGATGCAGAGCTGAGACGGGCATATCAAGTGAGACTGAGCGAAGACATGGATGGGAACAGCCCCACCTCTGTCTCCTATATGATGACAGTCAAAACCAGCAGGGCCAAGGCCAGCACTGTGTGGAGAGTGATCTCCCAGATTGGGGTGCAGGAGGGGACTGAGGAATCTCCAGTGCCTGGGCGGCTGCCCTATGGCGCTGTGGCTGCCTGCCTGAAGCCATTGGTCTCGCATAAATTCATGGGCAAAGCTTTCTGCACCCTCCCACTGCCGCTGAGCACAGGGCTACCTGTGCACATCAACGCCAACTTCTCTGTGGATGCAGCCAGACGCATTCTCCGCCAGGACTCAGGAAGCACAGAGGCAGCCTGGAACAGCTTCTTGCTCCGGTGCTTGATGGCTCCACTATACTGTGCTTTTCTCAGCAGGCAGTGGAAAGCCCTGGGGCCCGAAGGGCTCCAGTACAAGTCCCTGAAGGTCTGTCAGCAGCATCTGGCCTTCCATTACCTCCAATTCTTCCCTGTTGTGAAAGAGGCACTACCCACCTTTCAGGACCTGGTGAGGAATGTCTATAGGCATCTCAGTTGTGCATGCCTGGTGCCTGTGTACCACATCAAGACACTTAGCAAGCTACCTGACAGCACAGTGACAGTGACCTGGGCATCTCCAGGTGGTGAGAATGTGCTAACAGAGCCATACTTCCTCAAGACAATGCCTGAGCCAGCTCTCCAGGAGGTGCTGCAGCAGCTGAACATGAACCTGGTGCCACCATTCATCCACCTGAAGCAGATCTATAAGGAGTTCATTGAAGCCCGTGTGAATGCTGTTGCCTTCCAGGCAGCCTCTCTACGGCGCTTCCTCAAGGCCCTGGCACTCCCCGTGCCCTGCATGCTAGCAGAGACACCCCTGAGGACCCCAGAGAGCTGCGCCATCCTGCTGAGACGCTGCCTGGAGTGCCAGGATGTGGACAAGGCAGAACTGGAAGGCCTGCCCTTGCTGGCCACACAAGATGGCTGCCTGAATGCCCTCAGCACCCACCACCCAGTCTTCCGCAGCTCCTTTGCTCACCTCTTCCCCCTTCACTGCCACCGCTTTGCCGACAAGTTGATTTCTGACTTGACCCTGCCTTGCTTTGTGAAGGAGCTTGACCTCCTGGAGGCCACACCACTCATCCAGGAGGCACTGGGTCACCTGAATTGGACCACAGAGGGGAATAAGTGGCTCAAGGAGCTGTGGAAGTTCTTCAGCACTGTGGTGTACACATCCATAATGGCCAAAGATAAGTTGGAGGCAAACATGAATTCATTCATGAATCATCTCCGGGATGTGATAGTGCTGCCTGTTGAGGGGAATAAGCCAGGCTCACAGCACCTACTGCCACTATCCTCCCTCCCCAATGTTCTTTTTGAGTGTGAGACAGAAGTGGCCAAGGTGCTGCACAAACTGGGCATCCCTGTGCTCCAGCGGCTCCTGCTGCCTCCTGAATTTGCCTACCACTGCCTGAAAACAAGGACACTGTCAGTCACAGAGCCCAGGGCTCTGGTGTCCCAGCTGGCAGACACCAGAGCTGATCTCCACTGGAGAGACTTGAAAGATATGGATGTGACTGTCCTGCTGTACTCTGTGCAAGGAAAACTGGATTCGCCGGCACTGCAGCAGCTCCAGCTCCTGCCTCTCTTCCGGAACTATAATGGGTACTACGTTTCTGTGGCACCCTACCGCAAGGTGCTGCTGCTCAACAGCCGGTTCCAAAAACTGCCCAAGGGTGTTGAAGCCCTGTACAACCTGAAGAAGGACACGGTGCTGCTCACAGCAGACAAGATCCACCAAGAGCTGGCCAAGGATTTGAAGTGGGAGATCACAGATGACAAGCAGCTCTTCAAGACTGTGGTGCTGCCTCGGCTGTCCCAGCTCACAGCACAACAGCTTATGGAAGCCCTGCGCTTGTTCTTTCAGCTGAAATACATCTGTGATGCTACACTGAACAAAGATGTTGTGGCAGCTTTTCAGACTGTGGCTTTTATACCTGATGCCCGAGGTGTGCTGCGCCTGGCCTCCTATTTCTATATCAACAAAAAGTCCTTCAGCACTCTGCGGCTCCAACATCGCTTTGTGCCCGAGTCTTTCTTCAAGGAGCTAGGTTACCACAAGCAAGCTGCTGAGGATTTCCTGCTTCAGGCAGGTGTTCGCACCAGGCTCTCTGTGGAGGATTTTGTGGCACTGGCCTTGGAGATAGAACAAGAAGCCGCTCAGGCTGGGTGCCATGCTGAAGACCTGCTGGTGCGACAGCAGGAGATGCTCAAAAACCTTGGTACCCTGTTGGACAATCACGAAGAAAAACCCCCAGGGGGGTTCCTGGAGCGGATTGCCTCAATTCACTTCCTGCCTCCACTGGACATCCCCCAAAACTTAAGGAACCTCCACCCCCCCTTTGCAGACTGCACTAAGCCTGTGGCCCTGAAGGGCAGTGTTTACCATTGCCAAGTAGATGTGGCTGAGCTCCTGTGGACATCAGCCACTATCCTGCCAAAGTCCTTTGCACTCAAGAAGGACTTCCTGGAGGCCATGGGAGTCCTTGTAGAGATACCCACTGCCCTGGTGGTGGCCAACCTGAAGCAGATGTGCAGGGTAGCCTGCCAGACGCCACAGCAGGTGAGCACACGGGCCAATGTGCTCCAGAAGGTGTACAACTTCTTGCAGACCCATCTGAAAGAGGTGGACGCAGGGCACCTCACTGAGCTGCCTGTGGTGCTGGCCAAGTCAGGGGACATGGCCATGCCATGGCAAGTAGTGACATCACTCCCGGACGAGGCTTGCTTTTGCCCCTATCTCCTCACACCTGACCCCCACATAAGTGTCTATGGAGACCTGCTGCAACACCTTGGGGTGGCCCTTCTCCCCACACTGACTCACTACAGCCGTGTCCTGGCCCAAATCCACCAGGAGAGCCATGGTGGGACCCTCAATATCGTCCAGAAGAAGACAGTGCTGCTGGCCATACGCCACTTCTTCCAGCTGCTGCGGGAGGCAGTGGAGCCCCCTGATTTCTCCAGCGTGTCTGAGCTGTACTTGCTGAGCGCTGCTGACTGCCTAGAGCCATCCCACAGGCTGTACTTCAATGACTGCGTGTCCTCAAATACCTCCAGGGTTTTGGGGAAGACCTTTGTGTTTATGGCTGAACTACCGGGGATTGGGCGCAATGCTTGGTGGCTGCTGCAAATGCTACCACAGCACCTGCGGCCACGGGCACTCTCAAAGGTGACAGAGCAGCAGCTGGAGAGCAGTCTGCAGCCGTGCCGCTATGGTTCTCAGTGTGCTGGGCAGAGGTGGCTGCAGACCCTCCTGGTATCACCATGGTTTAGGCTGGGGCTGGAGTCCCTGCTCCAGTGGCAGAGCCACAGGGCTATGAGAAGAATGGAAGGGGATTGTGGCTTTGTATTGGAGCAGCTGAAAGTGCAGTGCTGCGAGGACATCCGCACCGTGCTGGTGCACCGTGGTGCCAAAGTAGAGGGCACCTCCCAGCCACGGGTTGTCCATGTGTGTCTGTCTGGTGGTGCCCAGCGGCTCCTCTATATCCGGCATGCAGAGATGGTGCTGGGCCGGCACCAGCTGAGGGTCCTGGAGACACTAGCGCAGGAAATCAATAACATCCTGGGTGGACAGCTGGAAGCACAAGCTTTGTCAGTGCTGCGTGAAATGCTGGTCTGCCAGGAGCCACGGGATGTGGCCTTTGTTCTGGAGGAGAATGATGTGGCACTGGTGGGTGCTGCGCCGGAGGCAGAGGAGATCATGGCACCAGAGCTGGAGAAGAGGCTGCATGGGGAGGCTGTGGCAAGGGGGAAGCCATGGAAGGATTGCCGCAGCCTGATGCCAGGGGTGAAGGGCAGTGGAGGTCACAGCATGGCAACCTTTCGGAGTGCTAGCAGGAAGCCAAAGGTGTTGCTCAGTGCTGCCCAGCACCACTGCTGGGAATGGGAAGGCCATGGCTCCTGGTTGTGCAATGAGGAGGCCATGGCCCTGACTCCATCCATCCCAGAAGCCCAGCGGTGGCTGCGGCAGGCGAGGAACGACCTTCAGGCAGCCCATAATGACATCAGGTGCTGCTGCTCCAACTGGGTCCTTTTCAAGGTGCACCAGGCCCTGGGGAAGGCACTGGTGGCTGCCGTACTTTGCTGTGGTAAAGCCTTTGAGGCCCCAACAGGGCTGGTGGGGCTGGCCCAGTGGCTGGAGGTGGCAGAGCCAAAGCTGAGGGGCCTGGCAAAGGAGGTGGAGTGGTTGCATAGCTGTGGCGTGGATGGCAAAGCCACACAGTACCCGAGTTACCACCCCTTCCCCGTCATCCCCACCGAGGCCTTCCTCAGCGTGGATGAGGAGGAGGTACTGAAGCGGGTGCAAGGAGTGCTAGGGAGGCTGCAGGACCATGTAGGCAGCATGTGAAGATGTGCCCATGGAAGGAGGTATTGCCAGCTGGGACACGGGACCACCATGGACCTGTCATGGCCTCACCACAAATCAAGAGTTATGGCTTATAAGTTATGAAACCTTATGATTTAGTGGTGAATAAGTGAATTTGTATAATAGTCTGTCTGTCATGTCTGTTTGTGGCATTTCTGCAAGAGCTTATGAAATAAAGCTTAACAGAGCACGTTGTCCTGTCAGCATGATGTTTTCTCTGTCATATCAGTTTTAATCTCACTGCTTGCGGTCTGGCCACTTCCTGCTGCAAAACAGGGAGGAAAAGAGTCAGTAATTCCATCTGTGTATGTTTGGTTCTCGTACTGGACTGGAATTCCTGCACCAGTGGCAGAAGAGGGATGAAGTTTGAGCTGCTCATAGGAAGCTCCAGCTGCTCCACTGGTTTCCCTGAGAAATGGACCTGCTCTGCTGTCGCTGTACTCACATCCTTTATAACCCAGTGTTCCCATGCCCCCCCCGCAACCAACACCAGGGTCAGGGCTGTTCCCTTCCGTTCCTCCTCTCCCAGGCTCCTCGGGCAGTGTGCTCTGCCCCCAGCGCTCTCCAGGGCCGGTAATGGTCTCTGCACAGCACTTGTCAGAGCAAACGCTGCGGGAACGTTGTCTGTTTGAATGGGAACTCTGCAAACACACTCCAAGTCTGTTCAGAGAGGAGACACTGCTCATTCTGCGCAGGGTGCTCAGTGGTGTATTTCCACAAGCGGAGCACACCCCATGCCAGCTTCGTCATTAGATTTATACACAGAAGTTATTACATAGTACAGTGGTTGGTCAGTGTTTCACAGTCATTAGCTCTTACCTTCTCTGTTTAAAAACACAATATGGATTTATTTTACTACACATGGTCTGTGAGTAAGGGTCTCCGTGGGCAAGGGTCTCTTATCTCAATGGGGTGTCATTTTTAGTATTATCATGAAGGCAGTCCACTCCAGCATAAAGTTAGTTTAATTGCCAGCTTCTTGCTGATGAGACACAGGTCTGAGGATGTTCTCCTCCTCCTCTGGGGCTCTTTGGCCTGTGCTAGAGCACCTCCCATACAGACAGGCTGAGAACATTGGGGCTGCTCAGCCTAAAGAGAAGCTGTGTTGAGACCTCATAGCAGCCTTACAGTATCTGAAGGGGGGCTGCAAGAATGCTGGAAAGGAACTCTTCATCAGGGACTGTAGCGATAGGACAAGGGGCAATGGGTTAAAACTTAAACAGCGGATATTTAGGCTGGATCTAAGGCAGCAGTTCTTCCCTGTGAGGGTGCTGAGGCGCTGGCACAGGTTGCCCAGAGAAGCTGTGGCTGCCCCATCCCTGGCAGTG
>JANHGB010070372.1:0-20350 GCA_026283785.1 Coracopsis vasa
GGCAATAAGATGTTGTCAGTAAAGACGGTGCGTGTTTGATACCACTCACGTTTTTTTACATTGCTTTTTCTTACTCTTCCTAAATACTGTGTCTCATTCTCTCAACAGCATTTTTGCATTATCATTATCACTGCTTTCTGAGCTCCCTCAGATCTTGTCTATATTAGCACAATCCCTCTGATAGGTGTTTGTATTTAATCTACTTAACTAACACTTTCTAAATGCATTGAAGCAGATGGGTGAATTGTTTGACTTACTTACAGTACCGGTATAGGTGCGATTCACCTCCCTGCAGGTTTCCATTATGTCTGTGTTCTTCAGCAGATCTTGTTTGAAGGCAGTCACTTCTCTACCCCTCCTTTTTTGTTTTTGTTTTCTTTTACATGAGCATTCAATGAACAGGGATCTTTATGCTCCATCGCTACCAGACTAATTATTTTTTGGTCATTAGATTTATGTCATCTGTTTGTTGGGTTTTTTTTCTTATGGTTAGTGCTATATTGTTTTGTGTTACTTCAAAGAAATCAGTGATTTTTCACATTTCACATCTAGGAGTGTTTTAAAAGCGTAAATTCTGTGTGTGCCAATGTCAGTCTTATTTCTCAAAGTTAGCGCAGGAAGGGTATGTCTGAGTGGAGTCTTTGTCTATATTTCCTTTATGATAAACAGAGAGGAGCTCTACAATGCAGCTCAATTATTGTGGGGCATAAATAGATACCCAAGTCATGTCAGGTGATTTGCTTCCAAGTGTGTGTGTTGTTGACTGTAGAGGAAGCATTAAAAAGCATTATATCTGAGTTTATTTGTATGTCTGGACTACCAGGCATATACTACTTTCCATGTCATACACATACTTGTTACTCTGGTCTATTCCTATAAAGAAATTTTCTTTATCAAGATCATAAGAAGAACCATGTTTGTTTATCATGTTCCTCATGATAGTAGGCCATTGCTCTTTTAATAAAATGAGAGAATGTGTTTGGTTGATCTACTGATAAGACAGAGTTAAGAAAATGCTTCCACAGGCAATGCAAGTTTGATTTTTAAAACAAGCCAAACGAATATTCTGGACTTTCAGTTATCACTGAAAACCCACTGACTAGAGTAATTTGAAATTAATCACTTTAGGAACTAGTACCTGGTGTGCTGAAGTGTGAAAATATAAAATGCAAAGAAAACCCAAACAAATAGTAGAAAGAGTGGAAAGTTCAGTAGAAAGAGTGGAAAGTTCAGTAGAAAGAGTACTAACGTAATGCATGTATGCCATTGGGGACAAATCACAAACATCACGGTATTTTTGCAGATGCAGGGAGCTGTAGTTTAATTTTCTATCAGAAGGTGACTGCTTAAAGGTCATTTCCCAAAGCATAAGTCAGATTCTTTAGGGACGTATCCTTTAGCTTCATCTAATGTTTCATTGACTGTATAAGCATTAAACTCAGTGAGAATGACAGGCTGTAGTAAGTGGATCCCAGGTGGGCCTTGGGATCTGCAGAGCCAGCTGTTCCCCAGCTCCAATAAGTCTTTCAGATTTGCAGATCCTTTTGCATCTGACATGGCATGCCAAGTCTTTGTACTGCCCAGTTGCTGATGTTTTAAAGGAGAACGGCTTAATAATTTATTAACTGCTACATTTCCTTTGGGCTTTATCTGTGTGATGCTGTTCAGTTGCTGAGAAGTGTAAATACTTAGAAGTTAACAGAAGCACAGTCTTTGAGAAAGCCAAGGGCCAGGAACTCCTGAGAGTCTATTGTTGGTTTACCTTGTTATGGAAGAAAAAAAGTTCTGCTTTTTAAATCAGGCTGAAACATGTTTTGAGCCTGTTAATATCATGCCCTTCTCAAAATAACGATAATTAACAGTATGATGACAATGCATTTTGCTGTTTATATACATTCTAGCTACAGATACTTTTTAAACCTAGTACCAATTTCAGCCTTTTCTAATCTTTATCTCAGCATGCAGTGTGTACATGTATCAGCTGTTTCCCTTCAAATTCAGGAAACATTTTCTTGTCCATCACCTGTGCCTTTGTAATAGGTTAGTGTAGACTTATGCCAAGTTGTTAAATCTCCCAAAGGCCACCTGCTCCACTCTAGAAAGAAGAAACAGTACTTCAGCATTTCTTGTTTAAGAGAAATCAAATTCTGTCTTCCAGTTCCCTGAATAAATACAATGAAAAATGGCTAAAAATGGGTCATTTTCACACTTGTTTCTTTTATGCCTACTGTCCATTCCTGGAAAGTCAAAGCATGGTGCAGTCTTGTCTGTGCATTTGGATTTATGGTTTCCGTTCAAATTTCAGTCCATACTTTCTGTTACATATGTATGAGTAAGAGTTATGGAGTTATGATACAAAACTACAGAACTTTGATACCACTATTTTTAATAGTATTACTTTTATAAGCTGAAGTAGTACAGTAATGAATTAGGATCTTTGCAATATTTGTTGCTCAGATACAAAACCAGCATAGTGCTGTATTGAAGAAAATAATAGTTTTATTTAGATATTTAACATAAAGACCACCAGAATAAATGATGTGGGGTTTTCTTGGTAGAATAATACAATGGAGAGAAGATTGACTTCCTTTATTTCTTTTGTGTTATTTAAGGTATATGAGCTTGCAGAAGTTACTGTATGTTTAAAATATTAATTGCTTCTAGTACTAAAAATTAATATCAATATGAATAATAAACTATTCAGAAGAGAGGTTATAATTGAAAAAGCTTTTCTATTGACTTCAAATAAAAGTTCTATTATTTGCATACTCTCAAATGGTAATCTGGACAGCAGCATCAGAGACTGTCCTTAAATACAGTTTAATTTCATTCTTCAGCCATTTGTAAAAAAACCTGCCAGCTAGAAACTTTCATAATGTTCAGTGCCTCCTCTCTTTTTTTCTGTCAGGACTCCACTTAAACTCCATGGAGGGACCAATAAGTATTGGGAAGCAAGGGGACAATCCTCCTGCAGAAGAAACAAAAGAAGTGGGCTTTTTAGGTTTGTGGAAATCATCTACAGACAATTAATATCAATAACAAAGCACTTACTTTGGTATTCATTTAAAAAAACCTAATCAACCAAACCAAACAAAAAACCCAACCAACTAAAAACTGCTACTGTAAGCATTAACTAGTACATTGTGCCTGGATATATCTGTGTATACTGTTCTTATTATCTCTTGTGGAAGTGATCAATATATGCTGAACAACATCATTTGGTTCCTTATTTATGTTGTTCAGCATCACGATACTATAAACCAAAGAAGTTGTTCTTGTTTTGTCATATTTAATAGCATTCTGCTTTGATTTAGGCATGCTTAATTCTGTTCATTTCTGATCTGTAACCAGGCAGAAATGAAATTCACTCATGAAAAAGAAATAAAATTTTCATCTAAATCATCCAAGTGCCGGCTCCTCTGGGCCGCTTGGCTTCACCTGCTCTAGTACCCGATCCGTTTCAGACAAAAAAAATTCATTAGTTCAATACACAAGAATTATAATCAGAGGAAAACTACAGTTTTGAAAACACAAATTTCGAAGCTCTGTTTAACATCTGCTGCCAGGGTGGGAGCGGGGAGTTCAGTTAATCTACTGAGGGTGGATGTGCCTGTGGTTATGTCCCCATATCAGGTCTTTTGTGGCCAGTTCTTATAAGAGATCTCAGTATGTTTCCTTAATGAGACTGGTTGGGATTTGTGGTTTATACTGGCTAATAAATACTACTGGCACCTTATTAATAAATAGCAACAGTCTTAGTCAAGAAAAGTATTGTTCCCAAGTGGGGATGCTAATATCCAAGTTATAATCAGGTGCCATGAAATAAATGGACAGAAAACTGTTCTTGAAGTCAAGCATGGGTGTATGTTTTCTCTCTGATTTGTGAGATTTACTCTTAGCAGGTAAACAGGTGATATTCATGGTTGATTATTTTCTGTGTCTCCCACCAAGTGCATCACGGAATATTTGTTAGTATACAAATTTAACATGGCAACCCTAGCATATACCTCAAAAAATTATTTGGTTGTGACAGAGGACATGATCAAAAGATTTGGGTCTACTTAGTTGGTGGCCTCTGAGGTCCTAATGGCCTCAGCCCCATTAGTCTTGGTATCATTATGTGTTATTGTATTGGTATTTTTTTCTTTGCAAGGAAGCAGCAATACATTTATTTTCAAAATTAAATTGCAAAATAATCTCTTAGCACGTCTTAAAATTGCATCAATCTGATGGTTTATTTGGGCTGATCTGATTTTCAGAGTATTTTATTTGTGTTTTATTGATTAGTGAAAGCTTTATTTCTAGTCACCTTGCCACTGTTATTTAGAAATGCATTTGTGAAAATGGAATTGATTTTTCATTAAGCAGCCTTTATTTTCGACTACAGATAAGCCAAATTGACACTGAATATTCTTAAAGCATATGCAGCGGATTGTCTGAATTCCTAAACTGTCTTCTCAGGTACTTTGCTAATGTGGCATTGATCAATCTACAGATCCCCAGCTGCAGAGAAGTGATAGGAATATTGGCCACAGGATGCACTACGGGCCAGAAAGATAAATTGTTTGGGTTGTCTTTTTGCAAGTTTAAGGTCACAATTCATTCATCTTGTTACTTTGCTGTATCCCTTTAGTGGCTTCAATTGCAGGATTAAATATTGAATGGTGGCAGATCATGGCTCTCCTACTTTGGCATTAGGAGGCTTTTCATGCTTAAAATGTAACGATGTGCACACAGGATGCCAAAGGTAGTCGTGCAGACGATCTATTCTGTAAGATTAATCCCACAACAACATTATCAGGCAATTCTTAACACATTGATTTATTCCTGATATGACACTTCTGAAACAAATGGATGAAAGCTTGACATATATTCAGCATCCTAGGAGGGAGAAAGTGGAATTGAACCCTCTACAAAAAAGATCCATATTTAAAATTAACCATTAAAAGCTTAGTGAGGAAAACTTTAAGCTTTCGGCCCCTCATGCAAAGCTGGTCCATAAGAAACAAGAACAGGGAGGATTCTTCCCCAGAAACCAGGCAGTAGTCTGCAGATTCACCACACACCGTATTTACAGTAATGGTTGTGCCATTATACTTTTCAACTGGAGAAACGTTTCATGTTTCAGTGCCTCTGGCTTCCCTCGGAAAGTCTACTCTCTGCACCACTGCAGGGCTCTGCTCCAAAGCCCCCAGGAAGGTGCAGGGTCCCTTGCAGCCCTTTGCCTCACTGCTCTACTTTTCCAGTTAGCGAGCAAGTGTAGGCTTTGCAAAGCTTTTGGTTTTCTGCACTAGTGAAAGGAACAAGAGAATTTTGTCTCTAATGATTGTCACCTGTACAAACTGTGTAAACACCCTCTGTTTTCAAAGAATATTATATCCAGAATGTGAAAAGCTGCACAGCTGTTGAAGTAGAAGGTGCATTTGCAGGTTTTATAACTAGCATGATGATATAGCAGGAATCAGCCACAGGAAGGAAATGAGCTGCTACTGATTCTTAGCTTTAATGCTGTTTTATAAAAGATTTCTAAATTGGCATTGTATTTTGTATGTTATGGGGGTTTTGTTAATCAAGGGAGAGCCTTTGGATTTCAAGAGCACATGATTAACTTCAGCAAGTGAGACATATCTCCAGAAATGAAAATGTAGATTTGCTTTTTAAAATTGTATCTAATGATGGGACAAAAGTGAGATGCAATCTCAGTCCTGCATCTGACTTGTGGATACTCTGTCATTGGGTGGAATTAAAAGCCTCAGGTTAGATGCCTGTACTTCCTGATGGTGTATTCATTACACTGCCTGTACAGATGTCTTACACTGATACTCAGAAAAGGCTGAGCATTATTATTACAGCATTATTAATGTAGCCAAGTGAGTTCCAAAGAAGGTGGTGTTGCAGAAGTAATAGAACTTGCACCTGGGCTGTTAGGTGACACCTGAACATTCAAATTCTTAATGAACTTCTCCTTTGGATTTCAGTGTGCCAAGCACATCCGTACATTTTGTGGAATTAGAAGGAAATGTCCTCTATGATGCAGTTTTTTGGCATCTCCTAAAACTAACTACAGATTATTAGGTTACTTACACATACATATATATATCTGATACATGTATGTGTTAAAACTCTCTCTTTCCAAAATGATTTGAACCCAGGTATGTCATCTCACAAGGAACAATCTGGGGCTAATGGAGTCTCAGTAGTTCCTTCAGTCACTCAGGACATGGAGGAATCTGGTACAAGTCCCACATCCAACTAAAATGTGCTTATGCAAGGAAGAACAGTTTTAATAGAGAAAGTTGACAGAGACCTGCCCAAAGACATCCTGTTAATGTTGTGTTAATCTGTCAGAGCACATGTCTTGAAAAGGAGACATCTGTTTTCAAGTACTTTTCTTTGGGAGAATTTGATTCTGAATTACTCTTGTGCCATATAAAAGATATAAGAAGGATCCTTTCATTAGCTTGTTCCTGATTCAGTTTGTGGGTGCCTGTAAGTGAAGCATATCCCTAGTGCAGTTTTCAAAACAGATGTTACTGACTTGTTAAAGCAATGAGCTTTAACTAGCTGACTAGAGATACTAGGAAAAAATTGTTTCTAAGGTTTATTCTCAAACATTGATTTGGGTTGTGGTCTTAAGTATGAAAAACATATGCTAGGCCAGGTTCTTAAATTAATGCTTTTTACTATGTTGCACTTACGTAAATATTAAGATGAATGAATTCTGGTTGCCTGCCTGCCAAACTCTAATCTGCATATGCTTACTACATATATACAGCTATTGTTCATGTGCTAATGTCTGTAAATATTCAGACTAGCTAATAAGATGGTCACTTTCTTTACAGTTTTGTTGTGTGATTCTTTAAACTGACTAAATATATTTGAACTTTATTTGTTGATTTCAGTTGAATTGAGATTTGAAATGTATTGATACTCAACATAGAATCATAGAATGATTAGGGTTGGAAAGGACCTTAAGATCATCAAGTTCCAACCCCCTGCCATGGGCAGGGACACCTCCTACTAGACCAGGTTGCTCAAGGCTATGTCCAACCTGGCCTTTAACACTGACAGGGATGGAGCATTCACAACTTCCTTGGGCAATCCATTCCAGTGTCTCACCACCGTCACAGTAAAGAACTTCTTCCTTATGTCTAACCTGAACTTCCCCTGTTTAAGTTTAAACCCATTACCCTTTGTCCTATCACTACAGTCTTTTACGAGAGTCCCTCTCTGGCATCCTGATCGGCCCCCTTCAGATACTGGAAGGAAGTAGTTACGACTTAGCTTATGAAAAAACTATGAGAAATATGAAAAATTTGCATCCTGTTTCATTGCAATTTGGTGAAAAGTGTAGCAGCTATATTAAAAGATTTGTTACTTGTATCCCAAATAGCCTTGAGCATAGAATTAAAATATATATATACATTAGTAGGATTTCTTTTTTTCCTCTAGCCTAAATCCTTTCTTGTACCAAAGGAATATTTTAATTAATTTGGCTGTTGTTGGCATTGTAATATCATCAAAGTCAACATGAAGTACAAGCAAAAGATCCTTTTTGGGAATCAAGAACCTGTTCCAGTATTTGTGCTAAAATTCATTCTTTTCCTACTATCAGCCTATTGTTGTGCAAGATTCCTTTTATCTCATGGAGAATTACACATAAGAATCAAGTGCAGAATATGTAGTAATTCAGATTCAAAAGAAAAATTTCTCCTTGGTGTTTCAAATTAGTTTTTTGGAATATCACTGATACAAAAACATCTCGTCTGACAACATTCTTAAATAGCCACATGTGCTCCTTGAGTACATACTTCCTTGTAACATAGATTACAGATAAATTGCTGCATATGTGTTATGGTGTAGGCACCGCAAATTATCCTGAAACTCTCTTTTGGTTGTGGTGAAAATGTTTCTCCTGGACTTGAAGATGAAATAGCATGTTATATTCTTAAATCTACAGGGTGAAAAATCACTGATTATATGAAAAGTTGGCTGGAATGGTTTTCCTTATTTTAAAACACATACTTTAACTTAAATGTTGATTTTTTTTTTCTTACAAAATTATTTCATTTGCTCATTTCCTTTTCTAGATTTTTTTTTAACACCATAGATTTAATAACCACATTATCTCATACTTGGTGGCCTTATTTGGCATTGTTTCAGTTTTGTCTGTTGGTTTGGCATAAAATTCAAAGTGCAGTTTTGGATGTGAAAAGCATTGCTGGAGTGGAGAGTTGACTCCTGATATATAAGTGTGTGTGTGTTTATATATTCATATATATATTCATATATATATATTAAAAAATGTGAACCGACACTCCTCTGTTGATAAGCAATGTATGTGACCCATGACGGGCAACTTTCTGTTCTGCTGGAGCAAAATATTACGGCTGGAGCATGCAGGCTTCTGGTCCACTGGACTTGGAATAGATTAGGGAAGTACTTTCCCAGCTCTAAGGGTTTTGGTTTGTGGTTTTTTTCCCCATGATGGATTATAGATAAACTGATATGCAAGTTTATTGCAAGATTCCTCTGAGACCCCTAGCTTTTTATGAATGGAAAGGTCATTTATAAATGTTCAGCACCATTGTATTTTATTATTTTTCATAGGACAGGATTCCTGTGTTTTCTGTAAGGGACCGCAATCAGATTTTACAACCATGTAGTTTTAATGTTGTACATATTACCTGTGTTTAGGTAACTGAAGACTCTGCAGCAAAAAATATGTTTCCTTTCAGCTCATGGAGGTCTCTTTTATTCATACATTACAATTGTCAAACCAGAACACAGCCTTTACCAAGGCAATAAGTCTTCGATTCTGTGTTATTTTGCAGGGCCAGTCTTTGCCTAGCATGTGGTTTTCTATATCACTAAAATCTTCCAAGCAGTTTTCTCTGACAGATCTGATACTTCTTTGCCTGAGTGACTTTGAAGTCTGATATTTTATTTTTTTTGTAGAGCACTGTTTGAACCATGGGGTCATATTGATGCTTGGTTTGGTCACTCAGTTATACTTCATATTTGTCTTTGCAGGTCTTAGTTGCTGAATCATATTCCTTAGGGCATAACACATCTCTCGGTCTTTATAGCATCTAGTTTGTTATTATCTACTTTTAAGGCATTAATACTAACTAGAAAAGTCCTTACCCAGGAAAGGTCCAGAACTTGAATGTGTGCAGCCATAAGTTACGTTCATTACTGCAACATAAAATGTCAATCAGTAAGTTTGAGAGTTAAAGCAATAAAACCAGCTCTGTGATCTGATAGAGATATTCAACATCAGGCACTGAAATTCTTCAAGCATTTCTTCCCTGGTTTAAAGCTCCAAAGTCATCTTGGATTTTATTAGTAAGGCTTGGTAGCAAAGCATGTCCCTGTATTTGTGTTATCACTACATCCAGAACACCCACACTCAGTCTCACACCATCTCCAACTGCAAAGCTGTCTATCAGCATTTAAAGGCGTATCATCAAAGTTTAGAAGCAGTTTCCCAAGACCTTATGAAAGTGTGAGGGTAGGAAGAGTTCTTAATCACAGCGTGTTTTGTATATGAGAGAGGAAATAATCTTCCCATATTCCAAAGCAGGCAATCAATGAGAACCCCAGCTATACCTGAGAGAGCTTCTAAACGGTTTGTATAGAACATGTTCTCCAGCATGCAAACATATCCATGACCAGTGCCATGTTTCAGATTTCTTACATAAAAGAGAATGGCTAGATTGCTTACAAAGTCCAAGGTGCAGAACTGTACTCCCACATCAAGGCATTACTAAACTTAGAGTAGGAAGAATGTGAAGTGTCTCATTCACACACATTGATGTGGGAATACCATGCAGTTAGGACTCACAAGATTTCCTCTTGAGAGGTTTAAGAAAGATGATTTCTCTTAAACTAGAAGATGTTTGTTAGTGGTGCACAGCTGTGTTAAGTACCAACCTCCCTGTATTCAGTGGTCCATGAGACTTTAGATATGTAGATTCAGTTCAGCGTGTAGTCCTGGACACAGATGTTAGATAGTCCTATCATAGTAGTATTTATGTGGTGCATAGGTAGAACCCAAACATACTTTACCAGAAGCATCTAACTGGTGTTTTACCTGTTTATAAATTGCACCATACTGTTGGATTTAGGCTGCACAATACCATATTTTCAGGTGCCGTTTCACACAATACTCGCCCAAGAGAAGCAAGTCTGCTGTTTCACAGTGGGGTCTGTTATTTCACAGGGTAGTACAGTGATTCCTTGTTCATTTGTTAGTGTTCTAAGACAAGTTGATTTATTGCCTTGAAGGGAGAGGAGTATGGCTTGCTAATATTCTGAAGCTATTTAATAGCTTCAGAAATATCAACTTTTTGTGTATGCAATCTAGTAGCTCTCTTCTCTGAGATGCGTCTCAAAGTTTTGTGTTGAAGTTTGGTAAATACCAGGGAGTAGATCAGGTTCTTGCAAGTACTGTGAAACATTATTTTGATAAGGCTTTCTGAAGCTAAATGATTTTGAGGCATTGCTTGTGGGGAGTATTGGCAATGCAAATACAGTGAGATTGAGGCAACTGTCATCTGGCAAAGAAAGTAGTCTTATTCAAGAAAGTGTCAAAACTGACAGTATTTGATAGAGACCAAACTAACTGGTTTTCTTCCTCCTATGCATTTTCCAGAGTTTGTTGCCATCTAACAGTAGGCTAGAAACAGCCCATGTTTCCCTTCAAGTGCATGAACTCCACCTTTCACACACAGACATATGCCCATACTGTTTTTCCTAGTAAGTGTCTTGAGTAGACAGGATATAAAAGAGTCTTTTTGGAGAGTCCAGAGAAAAACTGTCCATATTCCCCTGAAAATAACATGATGTGCCTCCTAAGTAAGGGCTGCTGCCATTCATGAATAGGTGCATAATAAAATATGTATACATGCTCTAGCTTGCAGTTTCTGTCTGCTGTCTTGTTAAAGGTCTTGTTAAAACCCTCAGTTGTCAATATGGGCAAGTGTACGGTGGGTCATTATATCACAAATACCTAAGTTTGTTGCTTTCTGTAGTATTTGTTCATGTGTTGTACAAAGAGCTGAATATGGGAGCAAATGGGAAATGATATTGTGTGTCATAGCTTAGTTTGCACATCAGTTACTGTGAGATCCATTCCCCTCCTTTCCTCTCCTTTTCTCTTCCTTCATACTAATGAAATTTAAATATGTAGTCTGGGGAGTTTGCTGAGGAAGTTTTCCATGGAGAACCAGACTGGATATTAATTGAGTTTCCAGCATGGAGCAACCAGGGAAGCTTTGTCCAGTCCTGGTTTACCACCCTGTGTGTGCTCATCAGTGTGCTGTAATAAGATGGCATGAGGCACTGTTCCTCCTTAACACTCCCCTGCACTAGCTAAGGTTGGTTTTAGCTCTTTTCTGAAAGTCAAGTTATAAGAAAACCAGCTGATGCCTTCTCCTATATTTCAGCTGCTCCTACAGTGTACCCCTCAGAACTGCTGAGTCCTGTCAACAGTCTGTGATTTTCAATTACAGGGCACAGACAACTTTTCAGGGACCTGCAAAGGTAACCAAGAAGATTGAGCTTGGCAAGATTAAATTTGCTCTGTAGAGATCTCCATCTTCACAGGAAAGTTCTTAAGGCTCTGTGAAGAGGGAGAAAAAACAAAAAAATAAAAATCCTGAACTACACAGATCTGCTTGGAAGTGACTTATGTCAGGATAGTTCAAAAATAGCATCTGGCCTCTAGCCACCAGCATGCACTGACCTTTGGCTGGTGGAAGAAAAGAATCTTTGGTAGATGATTAGAGTTATATTTATTACATAGTTACATAGTTTATAGGTTTCTTCATCCTATATGAATTTGTCAGGCTGTATTGATATTCACTGGATATTTGTTATAAAATGAGTAGCACGTTTGTGTGTCTGATGGCTTAAGATGAGATATTGTGTATCCGCGTTGTCTTTCGTTCACTTTCCCAGTTATGGATTTCTCATTCTTAAAATGAGGAATATAAGAAAGGCTGCTTTATCAAAAAAAAAAAAATTGTTCAACTCTTGTGTATATAGTACCATGTTTATGGAATATATCCTTTGGATGCTTCTGAACTAGTGACATGAGCAGATTTTACAGATACTGAAAAGTAGAAGTGAAAGTAGTGGCGTTTGGGTAGTGGAAGTGTTTCTCATATTCACTGAGAAAGACCACTATTAAATGGTGTTTATATAGTGGTATTAATCAGAATGGACTTCTTACCTCTGTAAGGGTCCGTGTATACACTTACACCAGTAAGCATAGTAAAACTCCTTACTGGAGTAATATTGTACACTTTTTAATATTTGATAAGCTGTATTTCCTAGACAACAAAGGGTCAGAAATCAGATTTGGGCTGTGTGGAACTGCTGCTTTCCACTTTAGCATGAGGGAGAGAACATTCCAGTTACCAACTGAGCAAAATATTAATTGTGGCATACAGTTTGCATTAATTTAACATTTGTGATGTTTAGTGGCTGCAGCTAAGATTCAACTCTGCATGGCAATGGACATATGTATCCAATCTGCTGAGATGGCACTGACCTGTATCAGGAGAGGGGTTACTTGGAATTAATTTCTATTAGCTGTTTTCCCAGTCTGTCTTTTTCAGCTGTTCCTCATGTGAGTTATTCTTACAAAATGAAGTATATATTTTTGACAGCAAGGCTGCAGGAAGCGCAGCTTGCAGCTTAGACTGCCATAACGGTCTAGAAAGTTGTAATATATTCCCAGAAATCAGTAAGTGTAGTCAGAATGCAGTTCACTCACCAACCGGAAGCTCTGCAGTTGTTTTTTTTCCAATAGCTGGCAGCCTGTGGGCCTAAATCGTTATGGCCCTTTGTCCCTTCCTTTGTCACCAAAGGTCCCACCAGGAATAGTTACCGAAGATTCTGGCCCTCCGTGCTGCTGCTGCTACCATTTATATGTATTGCTGAATTTGAGAGAATTACAAACTGAACACAGATATCCTCAGGTACACCTGCTTATAATTCCTGAAATATCTGAACAGAAATGGTCATTGCGAGACTATGTAAAGTACCATCTGAGAAGTCATGACCACTTCACAGCAGTTTAAATATAGTATAGTAATATAATATAGTATAGTATAGTAAATCATGTTAAAAATGTTTTTCCCAAGCTATGTGAACAAAATCTTTATTGAGTCAAGTGAAATCTGATTTTATATGAAAGAACTCATAAGCCAGCTTTTAAGATTTTATGTTCACTGTCAGGAACAGTAGATGCATGTACATTATATCAAATAGTATCTTTATTCCCCTTTCCAGTTATTATATATCCCCTCTCCTGTTTAAGCTATTTTGTCTAATTGACTTTTCATGCATTCATTTTATTGTATTAGAAGTTTAATATTTAAGCTGCTTAACATGCTGCTCGATTAGTAGAGGGCCAGACCGTGCTACACGTTTTTATCATGTAATTTTATAGACCTATCTGCACCTAGTTAATCTTTTTCTCTCGTGAACCCAGTCAAATTGCCTTTATCTGAAGTACTTGTAGTTCCTTAGAGACATAGATTTCCACTGGAGATCTATATTCTCATTATGGTTGATGATTCTGGCAATTTTATTTTTATGTGGTGTAGTTCTGTAGTCCGTCAGGGCTGAAGATGTGTGAAATAGGGCATAAGGTGAAGATTTTTTGTTGCTCTTCTGGAAATTAAGGTCTCCAAAATGCAGTTTTTGTGTATTTGTCAACTGTGATATAGCTGCTGATTTGCTAAGTTATTCCCTAATGAGGCTCAGGAGGCTTGGACACTGTGTACTGCTGGGTAAGAAACCCTCTATCATCTAACCCACAGTGAGCCCAGTCTGCCAGGAAAGTTAGGTACCTGGGGTGGGTACAAGTCTGAGCATCGTCAGGTGCAATTCCCTTATTAGCACCAGGACACCAAAGGCTGTTTTAGATGGATATGAGCACTGTGGTATCTAGTGATCCTTGCTCAGAGAAGCTGCTTCTTACTGAGACCTTGATTCAAAGAGGGAGTGGGAACATATATGGGGTTGTGCCAAGAAATGATATTTGGGAGCAAATGGTTTACTGTGGTTCTCTAATGGAAATTGTGGGCATGAAGGGCACCTTGTGCCAGTGACATGCTGCGGGGATGACTGCAGTGTGTTTGGATATGGGTGGATGGCAGCAGAGGAAGCTTTGCAGGTGTCGTGGGCTTGGGAAGCAAGAGGTCAGGCTGCTGTGATATGGCAGAAGGATATGAGGGTCATACATGGAGTGGAAACAGCATATGCAGTGAAGTAGCGAGAATTACATTTTGGGATTTTTTTCCCCTTTAAAATCTGTTGTTATTTTGAAAAATAAGGGTACCTTAGACTTGAGCCAGCATGGTGTTCCTTTTGCCTTTTCTAATGCAACTTTTTGACCCCCAGGAACAGCAGAAAAAAAAATAATCTTGAGTGTTGTGTTTGTTTTATTTTGTTTGTGGTTTTGAAGGATGTATTTAAGAAGTCAGGAAAAACATATTTTGATTTCAAATTGAAATGTTTTGATTTCAAATTAATGACTTTGGAAACTAGGAAGGATTGCTGTTTCACAACTTAGAAACGTTATTCCTTTCCTGTGATTAGCAGGCTATTGCAGGCATACACTTAGCATACACCAGAAAGCCTGAGTTTCATTGCAAACCCCTTTACAGGAGCTCATCATATTTTTCAGGCAGCAAGTCAATGTGGAAGCATTTATATAACTGCCTTTCCACTAACCCCATTGTATCTGTCTTTGGTCATGGGTTTGCTCTGTTAATATGTCATAGACAAAGCAAGCAGGTTACTAATCAAAGGTTAAAGGTGACTTGCTGAAATGGAGCTATCTAAGCCAGACTTAATGTGAAAAGGCAAAGAAAAGCAGGGAAAAGCAAAAAAGAGAGAATAGCAACAGGTTTTTCTACAACCTGTGCTGTAAGGGTGAGGTTAGCCTGCATATTCCTGGCTTATTGTGGTACACTTTACTCTATTTTAGCATATCTGAAACATACCTATTCCAGCATGGGTTATTTCTGTTTGTTAGGTGTTTGTCTAAGACCAAACATTTCCTTGAAGTCTGATCTATGTCTTCATCACTTTAATATTTATAATAGGTAAGTAAAATATAGGTAGCAATGTTTACAAGAAACCAGTGAAAAGATCAGGCTTATTTACACTAAGCAATGCAGAGCAAAAATGTCCTAGTTTGTACTGACCCCAGCTGATAGATCTGCATGTTAAAAGGTAACACTCCACAGTCTTGCCACTTTGGGTGCAGAAGTCTGTCTGCATTAGCCTGGAGCTTCACCCAGACTCATAGACCTTGTCAAGAGGTGTGGCATAGTGCTAACGTGCTTTGATGTTTTGCAGCTCAGAGGTACTTGCATACTTGCCAGGTCAGGTATCCTAGCATCCAAACGTAGATATCCATCCTTAAATGTTTAATTTGTAAAATGTTTTTGTAATAACTGGAAGGCAGGCATGTCCCTGTTTTAAAAAATCAGTAGCGAATATTTGGAAAGTAAGTAAGTTTTTTGCTAAACACGTTTGTTTTTAAACCTGCTCTGGTTTCTGAAAACAAAAAGTAATCCAGAAATTGAAGAATCAAGATGCAAGTTGCAGATTCTTATTATCTTTTCATTACCATAGTTACTTGTGTATTGGTTATATGATAATTGTGGTTAACAACCCACTGATTTTATCGAGAAATGAGGTTTTTTTTCCATATGGAAATTTAATAAAAGCATATAAGTACTCAGATAGGGTGAAGAACACCCTTTTTATCAAGTGATACAACATTTTGATATTAGCACCCATGGAGCTAGTGTATACAATATTTTCCTAGTAATTAAAATCATTACTAGTGAATAATGTGTTGTGAAAAAGCATTGTAAAACAATATGTAGCCTTTCAACTAATTTCTTTCATGTCATTTCATTCAATTTAAACCTATTTGACATTGTCCAAGTTAACAAGTTGCTCTCTTCTCTTCAGCACCTGCTGGTGGCAATCCGTAAATCAACATCTCATCCAGAAGCATGAAAGACCTCATTAAATCTATTTTGTGTGAGTTAACAGATCTCCAAATTAACCTTTCTTTAAAAATAGAATAAAATAAGATAGTAAAGGTCAGCCTTTCTGTACAACGAAGTTTGCTGACCACAGAGATTTTCAAGCCTGATGGCACATTTGTCTGCACACTTGTCTCATCATTTTGGCAGTGATCTGTTTGATGCCAACGAGGAATGCTAGGGCTCTGGCTGAAATGTATTAGCAGTAGTTTCATTTTTTTTAAGCAGTCAGTGAGAAATGGAAGAGAAAATGTCTTTACATTCATTTTTTTTGCAAGAGCAGTAAATTGTTGATGTGAAACAACTTTTGTTAATAATTGGGGAGACAAGTGCTCATCTCTCCATTCACTTGCCAGCTCTTTAAATGGCAATACAATCTTACATTTTATGTTTGATTAGTTGGAATTCTCTTTATTTCACTAATGGGTAAATACAAATAAATCTATTTTGACACATTAGTTACAGAAAGACTACATAAGAAGGCCATGTCTTACTTCAACGTTGACTGTTAATGGTTTAAGGCAATTAATTAGACATCTGAAGGCAAAAACTAAGCCCGTATATGCTGGTAGTCATAATGATATTCAGGTATGTCTGAAGATGTAGGCAAAATTTATTTTAAGCACATTACTTTTTCAGTATAGGGTATAGAGCTAATGTACTTCCAATAGAAATCACAAGTGTAATTCACCTACATTATATATAAAAGACAAATTGTGAACATTTCTAAAATTTGCAAATGGCAATGTCTGTAAATAAAAACATTTCAGTAACATCAAATAAAGGCAGATGAAAAAGATAATGAAGCATTAAGAAGAAAAATGAAGATGCTAAGAATACAAATCGCATTTTAGTAACAACATTATTACAGCAACATCTATGCTTTAGAGTTTGAGTGTGTCTTATAGAGAACCAAAATATGGCTATAAAATATTTCAAGTAACAGTGCAGAGTGCACATATTTGTAGCAAGGTGCAAAACAATTTATTTCATTGGTTAAAATTACTGCTACACTGAACCAGATTCATTTTTTTTCTTGCCCTTTTTATTTCAGGTTACACAATTTAAATAACAACTAATATGCTTCCACTGAAAAAGTGCATTGTATGGTGGGGTCTTCCCCCTTTAGTCACTACCTAACAGGACATGGGCTTGGGGCTTTGGTTCTAAAAACCTGCTCAGTGTTGAACTTCATCAAGCATCTATGACACAAAATCACACCAGGGGACAATGTGACTCATTTAGAACCTACCTATAATATAGGAGTTGAAAAAAAATTAAATTATCATGAGGACTTCAATGGAGAGATTATGTTCTGTATGTCTTATGCTGCCAGTACTAAAATGACTCTGACATTTAAAAAATCATATATAACTAAAATATTGGTGCAATAAATTCTTTATTAAACATAATATTGGTGGCTAAAAAAGAAAAAAAAAATCACAGTTAATGTTGGCTTAGGTGAGCGAACAGATTAATTTATGGCTTTGTTAAATAGAGGAAAATGAGACCCAGGAAATATTCTCTGAGTGAAAAACCTTAATGTAAAATCTGTCTCAGTAAATTAAAAAACCATTTTACAAACTCAAAAAATATTCAAATCCAAACCTGAAATGAATAAGTTTGTACTGAAAACTGCCTTAGATAGGATGTTAAATAAATCAGTTTCAGAGGATGCATATTGACAAACAACTGGAGGAGAGCATAAGTTGATGATAACGAGCATGTTTCAGCTAAGAAATTCAGAAAACTGAAGAGCCAAGAGAACAAATTAAGGAGAAATCCATAGCCAAGTGGATTAAGTGGTGAGTTGTTGTGTTGGTTTGGGTTTTTTCCATTTCTTTAATTGGGCAAATATTGGGCTTCTTATTGTGGCTGTTAAGACAAAAATGAATTAAACGAATCCTCACAGTGTTGACCAAATCTAAGCAAAAATAGAAGAACTCCCCAGAGTAAGGCAGAAAATTCTGATGTATTCAATAAATATCTTCTGTACACAGATGGAGGAAGAGAATGCAAAGATGACAGATCATACGGTCAAATATATATTTTTTTCTATGGAAATATTACATTATAGCTATTAATACTGGATGTTTTTAAGTGCTATGACCAGGTATCTTCATTCAGGACTGCAAAAATATGCATGGGAACAGCAGGTAGACATAAGGCAGATGAGACTGCAAATGTTGATGCCAATTTCTAGTAAAGTTCCATTAAGTATATTAAAAGAGCTGGCTGGAGAGTTCTTGCAGTTGTTACTGTTGAATTCCATGAAGTTCTGTAACACTGGAAAACTTTTAAAGAAATTAAAAGTAAGAAAGTGCTGTTTCCTCTGCTTTATAAATACTGACCACGTAAAGTTTTACAAGGGTGACTTTCTCTGGCAGAATAACTGACTGAACAATGCAGAAATCATTCATGAGAATTTTAATGTTAATATTTAATATTCAGTGGCAGTTTAACATCAATACTAATTTACCACTGAAGCCATCCCTATGGTTTTATGAAAGATTTTCAATTGCTGGAAGGCTTAATCATGACTTTTTATCCAAAAATCAAGTTAAACCAGAAATGTAAATAATGATAGTTCTGTGGACAGTGTTCTGTGTGGTTGCAGTGGTATCTTCAAGTGTGACTTCCATTTCTAGCATGCAAAATATAAAGACCATAAACCTTGGCAGGTTTACACCATATTATGACTTAAAGAATCACAGAATGGTTTGGATTGGAAGGGACCTTTAGAGATCATCTAGTTCCAACCCCCCTGCCACAGGCAGGGACACCTTCCACTAGACCAGGTTGCTCAAAGCCCCATTCAGCCTGGCCTTGAACACTTTCAGGGATGGGGCAGCTGTTGTCTGGGCAAACTGTTCCAGTGCCTCACCACCCTCATACTGGTAAAGAGTTTCTTCCTTATATCTAACTAAGTTTCCCCTCTTTCAGCTTAAAGCTATTCCCCTTTGTCCTATCCTTTATATGCCTTTATAAAAAGCCCCTCTCCAGATTTCTTGTAGGCCCCTTTTAGATACTGGAAGGGTGCTCTAAGTTCTCCCTGCATAAGAAAAGAGGAGAAAAGCCTTCTCCTCTCCAGGCTGAACAAGCCCAATTCTCTCAGCCTGTCTTCATAGCAGAGGTGCTCCAGCCCTCCAGTCATCTTCATGGCACTCCTCTGGACTCACTTCAATTGCATTCTTCATTTAAAAACCTTCATGAAGAAAGATACTATTAAATGTTTTCTATGATGTCTGTTTTATTTCCAGCAGCTGTCTGGAGGCTGTTCTTTTAGAAGCATAGTTAGAATAATTGATATGAAGCCTTTTGAGTTGGTAAGGAATGTGATCCTTCAGACCATCTGCAAAATGGTGGCCTTAGAATAAAAATGAATAAAAGAAGGACTAAGTACTCACTGTATTAAATCTTTTTTTTTTTTTTCTATGATCTTTTTTCCTTTTACCTGTAATGGAAAAAAAACCTAACCTTTAAATGTTTTGATTTGAACAATTTTTCATGATCCAGCTGTCTCAGGATTGTTTTAGTTCAGTTTAATATTTCTTTTGATTCATTGTTTGGTTTTGGAATGTTTTGTTTTGTTGGGTTTTGTTGGGTTTTGTTTATTTTGGGGTTGTTCTTGTGATTTTTTGGGGGGTGTTTTTTTGTTTGGGGTTTTTTGAGTTATTTGTGGGATTTTTAACTCTTGTGCCAGACAGGGGTTAATAAATCACTATTGGAATAATTACAAAATTATTCCTGTTGAATAAATGAATATGTCCTTGTTATTGAGGCTGAACTGAATCATATTGGTATTTTCTTGATCTATTGGTATAGCAGTTTCCCCCTATGTTGTTAATAATGGAAAATACAGTTTATTTTTAAGGATGAGACTTCATTCAGTAGGTAAGCCAATCCAATATCCATATGCATCATAAGGGGATGATCCCATCCCACTTGACTCCAACCAGATGCTTTGGCCATTTCTCTTGCAGATTTAGCACTTAATTACACAGAGCACGTCAGTTCGCTGAATGAGCCAGGGATGATGATCGATGCTAGCGTTGACTGTGCTGGTACTGCCTTTATCCTGAGTCTTGCTATGCAGTGACTGTTATTTCTTTGTATTGGGGCAGGCTTTCATCAGTTTCTTAATGATCTACTTACAGCCGTTGAGCCAGCAGAGTATTATTCCCTGTTCCCCTTCCCACCTCCCCACCCCCTCTACTCCCAATTTCTTTGGATAGTTTCCTGACGATTTTGTAGCTTGAACTTCCTCC
>JANHGB010070372.1:20411-32034 GCA_026283785.1 Coracopsis vasa
GGCATAACTGCAGCACTACTAAATTATTTTAATGTCAACTTCAGTGGAACTTGCCCTAACCCTCACAAAAATTACCTTACAGCGTCAGCCAGCTGAGCCAACTCACCCTACAGCTGCACAGGCTAATCTAACAAAATGGAGAGGAGGGAAGCGGGCAGGAATCCCTGGCTTCAAGGGTGGGAAGTAGGACCTCCCCTTTTGGCAGCCTTAGACTGGCATAGCTGGAATATGAAACTGCTTAAGGTTTCCTGAAGAATCTGGAAGTGTGTGACTCAGTTTTACATGGTCTAGCTTGTGCTCGTGTACTTTCTCATCACTCTTTGCAATTTGTATTTGCATTACAAAATTATTTGTGAGGTAGAGAAAAGCAGTTCATTCAAAATTAGAATTTAAAAGTGCAACTATGACTTTCCATAAATAATTAACCCGTCAAAATATCTACTTTAAAACTAATTAAGATCCCGATAGTGCCCCCAAGACACCTGTACTCCCCCCTATAGTATGCATAGCTTGCTGTACTGTTGTACCTTCTTATTTGACCTCCCTTTCTTAAGGCACATAACATAAAAGGAATTCACTGTCTGTTCACATATTTGTTCCTGTATTTTCCCAGGTTTCAGAAACAGGGTCTCAAGTTAGAGTGGTAGATTTTGCCGTTTTGATCTGGTGCTTGGATCAGGCAGGTAAGGGCTATTAAACAAGAGGGAACAGGGCAGTTATTTCTGGTACAAGTTATTCCTGCTCCAAAGTGTCACTTGCCTCTTTCCTTTACTGATTCTATTTTGTGTCTAACCATCACTTAAATATTTCAGAATGGCACCTTTGTTTCCACGAGATTTCACAGCATTGCTGATGTCCACATAGGTTCACAGCTGTGTGGGCTTGCTGTTAGGCTATCCAGATGTCTCCATATGTGTGAGCAATGCATGGAACTTCACGAGTCGTGTTCACTGAAATGTGCAGGAGTTGGGCAAATCTGCGGGGGTCAGGAGAGATCTGAGAAAACCAGCTCATTCTGTTAGCTTGTTTATTCTGAGTGCAGTTATAATTTTCAAGCCACAGAAAGAGTCACTGCCTTCAGTCTAGACTAGCCTCATCTGGTGTAATGTAGCTTTCTGAATAGGTTATCCAGATGAGATTTTTTTTTGGGTGAGTGAAGAATATTAGACTCATTGGAAGCTAAAGTTTTAACTTCCTATTAAGGAAGCTTTTAATACTTAGCTTTTTAATACGTAAGTTTGTAGCTTTCCATATTACCACCTCCTTGTCCTTAGGCAGATACCAGAACACCCATTTTAAGGTGAGGTAACTGTACATTAGTCATCCCATATACATTGATGAATTATGAGTTAATGCTGCATCATCTGAAAGCAGCCATAGGATTTGTGAGATGGATAAAAGTTGCTTTGTTTCCTTCATTGTTCATCACAAGTTTGAGTGAGTAGAGAGTATGTGTTGATAATTGTACTTTCAGGTATCTGGAATGGCAGGCCTAGCTTTAGAAATTAATGGTCAATATTATGTTAAACTAAGAATGTTACTTTAAAACTGAGAACAAATAGTGTACCAAATTAAAAATAAACTTGTCATTCTGTAAGCTCTGTTCAAACAGTTTTACTGGTGGGTTTGTTAAGTTTGCAGGGATGTGCACCAAGTCCTGTACTTAAAAGATTATAGCACTTATCCTTCAGAGTCCTACTAAAGAAATAACATTAGAAATTATTTCCTCTCGGTTAGTTTTGTCAAGCCTCAATAATTACCTATATTTCACCTGACAGCATCCTTGCCTTTTCCCCAAGTTTTGACACTATGACAGGTTTTGTAGTTGGAAACTGAATGTTTTAGCCCTGGGTTCTTGAGAATTAAATGCTTTCATTTGTCTTAAGTCTGAAATTAAAAATTAATAAATACAAAATCAGTAACTTCAAAATTAGTGATATAAAATATGATTCAGCTAGTGATGAATTTATCTCCAGTCTATAATAAAGTACAATCTACAAATAAAGACTGCTACAAATATAACCTTTCTTCTTATGATTTCAAAATTAAATGTAATTGCTTTATACATTTCATTTTTTGCGAAAGTGTTAAAGTGAAATATAGTCATTAATTATACAACTGTTAACATCATTTGTGTAAGGACTTCATGCTGGTAAGACCACCCTGCCAGTTGGTCCAGGCACCATATGAAGGCTTGGGGTGAGCTTGGATCGTTCTTATCTTGTCATGGAGTATTTAGGAGAAAACAGAGAAACCTAAGCTCACCCTCTGAGCACAGCAGCCAACTGCTTTAGCATGTCTGCCATAACTGTATCATCTTGCTATTTTCTCTGGATCCTGTATTCAGCTACTTCTGCCTGAGGCCTGAGCCACTCTAACTACAGAAGTGTTTCTGCCTTTGCCATGATGTTATAGAGCCCTATCAAGCACATCTTTTCATGGGGGAGGACTTTTCTGCTAGTACCAAATTGGTTCAAGTAGATTTCCCATAGCAGAAGAGAAAAGAAAAAGATGATGTAATTCAGTGAGGAAATTAATTGCAGCAGTCTCTCAAAGCAAACAGAGTTCTCTTTATACTTGGTTATGTATGGGAACTCCTGGGCTCTGGAAATAAATGTATGCATTTTTATATATATAAGTGCCTGTTTGTAGCTAAACGTAGTAGTGGTGTTCGCAGTTAATATACATTTGGCTTTGAGCTTTCTCAGTACCATACGATATGAGAATTTTTCTTAAACGCTATGTACTTGTAAACCAGCAGAGCTGAGTTAATTTATACTGTGTTTCATTTAGCTGTTTATATCAGCTAATGATACTTTGTCCTTAGTTCTCTACATATATCACTCTGTGTGCTCTTCCTCCCGTCCCCCACTTCCTCTGTCATTCACAAGAAATGTAGATTTACTCATCAGGAAGGGCACTGTTACTTTTATTTATTATAATTATATATAGAGAGAAATAAAATGAACATTCAGATTATTGCAGTCAATATACTCCACTGAAATTACCATTTTTCACTGGCAATTTAGCAAAGCACAAGGAGAAAGGTATAGAATCATAGAATGTTTTAGGTTGGAAGGGACCTTAAAGATCACTTGGTTCCAACCCCCATGCCATGAATCTAGGATGAGGTGAATAGGATGATATAGGTGAATCTAGGATGTTCTGTAAGTTCATCTGGGTGTAGGCTACTGATTCACAACTAGATTTATTTTGGTTTGTTTTACAGATCTAGACACAAATACAGTAGGATTGTTAATGCACCATATCTTCAAAAAACCCCAAAACTTCCAAATCAGCTGCCATTGCTAGAATCACTTAAGCACCCAACAATGTTTTTCCTTCCTTTTATTTATTTTATTTTTTTTTTCCATTTGCACATGGGGGATGGTGTTGTGTTAGGCAAGGTGCTTTAAGAACAAATGGTAATTTGGGGGTAAGAAATGGTGATTCTGCTAGAAGACCTTTCCTCCTGCAGTTACAAAACGCAGTGAACTGAGAATGTGGAATTGCATAAAGCCAGTGTGGAAAGGGATCCCTGAAGCTCATTGGGTCCAGCCTTCTCTTGAAAGCAGGGCCTTAGACTTAGATGATGCAGGACTACGTCTCAAGCAGAGATTGATTCCACCAAGGGAGCCCACCTCATAGCTGGGCAACAAACTCCAATTTTTAGTTGTTCTTATAGTGAAGTTTTTTTATTATCTGGACAGAATAACTCCTGAACCAGCTTGGACCCATTACCTCTTGTCCTGTTACCACACACCCTTGTGAAGAGACTACCTCCATCTTCTGTATGACCCCTTTTGGGCACTGGGAGACTGACTAGCTCCCTCTAATTCTTATTTTCCCTAGGCTGCATGAGTTCCTTCTTCCAACCTTTCTTCATGTGTCAAGTACTCCAGTATTTAAATCATCCTGGTGGCTCTCCATTAGACTCTTTCCAGCTTGAATTGGAGGGACCAAGTTCTTGATACTTCTACAATCATCACCTTGAAAGTATTTTAGCAGGGCAATGTATATGACTTTGTGAAACCCATCAATTTACTGCCACACTGTGTGTTATCATATACATTGGTTAATCCTGTGATTTATGTAATCTTTACATATGTTCTAAATAGATAAAATAAATACAGTCTCATAGCCTAAAGACATCTATGTTTCAGTGCAGTGTTCAGCAGAGTTAAAGCATTTCAATTACATATGTCCATGCTTTTTCTTTTGTACTTTACATGGTGTGGGTACTAGAGTTTAGAGGGGTGGGAGGAGGGATAGATGTTCCCTTTTTTTTAAACAGAAAACAAAACAAAACAAGACCCTATTCATTTGCTCTCTTATGCCTTCCACAATGCAAAGCTGCTATTGTACCAACTAGTGCTGAATAGTAAGTGATGCTTTTAAATAGCCAACTAGATAATTTAGTATATTCTGAAGCACAAACATGGCATCAGGAGGATTATGTACTGCAGTTGAACTCCAATCCCAGAAATAATAGAAAAAAATTTCAAGGAAATCCAGGAAACAAAATTGTGCTCTCGTCTTAAGACAATGACTGACAGCATTTGTATTACTTATATATTGTAAACTTTGATGTACCCTGACTCACATTAACCTCTTTCACAAGGATTACAAATCTTCAGAGGATCTCCTATATCTATGTAATTTACTCTCTGTCAAACATACAAAACAAATCTCAGTAATACTTTCTGTTCGGGGAGGAAAGGAAGTCTCTATCGTGACTGGCCCTGCAGTTTAACTGTCCAAATCAGACAGATGTGAAAATCCTTGTTTCAACACCCATAACCATGGCTAGACTGCTTCTTGGTTAAATACATTAGCTCAGAGAGTCTGTTATTGGTTTTGTATGGGTTTGATTTGCGGTTTTTTTGTTTGTTGGTTTGGTTTGTTGGGGTTTTTTTGGTGGTGTGGGGATTTTGTCAAAAGGTTATTGATAGAGGGTTTTCTAAATTACATTAAATAAACCAGGGTGAGATTAAGCATGTAAAAATGTGACATTTTTGTCTGTACATCTACTGGTGCTTAGTTTTAGCTCCCTTTTAAAAATAAAATCAGCAGAAATCCCAGGCAGCAAAATATTTGGAAAAGTTTTAACTCTTAAGTACTTTCTTAATTGTTGCTCTTATTTCTTTCTTGTTATTGTGCCAGGTTCCACTTCGTGATTTGTAGTTTATCCTACTTCATTTATAGTTCTAGATTTTCCCTATATATTCTCCATAGTTCATGGTTTGTAACACAGATCTTTTCTTCCAAGTAGTTCATTTTTAACTTCCCATGTACTTACACGATGTTAGAAATATTTCTGTGATGACTAGTGGTAGGCATATTAAATCTATGTCCTTCTTTTTGCTTATGAGCTTATTTTTGTCCTTTTTGCTATACAAGAACATGTCTATCTTTGTCTTATATTGTAATTATTTTTAAACATATGTTCATCCATAGTTTCAAATCTCACTCTGTTGGCATTACAGAGTAGAACTTGACAGCTGGGTAAATCCTATTTTGAGCATATTTTACTAGGAACTACTTTCTGCAAAGGAAAACAGAAAATATGCAAGGTCCCATTTAAACCAAAAAACTGAAAGAGAACAGCTCCTCAGCACCAAATTTCCTAAGCTTACTTTCCAATACATAGTCAAACCTAGAAAAAGTAATTTGTGATTACACACATAACTTCATTCCAGACTGCTGCTCACTTTTGCATTTTCTCTGTATTAGAAGAAAATCTGTGTACCCATGTGCTTAGATTAAAGACTAGTTTTGGTAGTGGAGTGAGATGTAGAGTCTTTCACCACTATGAGGAGATAGGTTAAAAATGCCTCCTTCAGGGAGTGTGACCTGTGTAAAATCCAGCGTTTAATCACAGTCCTACTTTATACCACTTAGTTAAAGTATCACCAGACCAATTATAGCAACATCCAAGCTTATCAGAAGTCTGCTCAGAACAAAGTCCAGAGCTGTTTCCTTATCCTAGAAGTTGCAGTAGCTCAAATTTGAAAGCTCTGGAAAGAACCGCATTGCTGGTGCTGTTACTGTAGCTGGGCTGCAGACAAATGTAATTTTAGTCTCTGATCCTGTCAGTTTGGCATCTTTTACAAGTAGTGATTATATTACATAAAAATATAATCTGTCTGCCTTTCTTACAGGGTGGTTATATAGAAAATGCTGCATTTAAAAAAAAAAAAAAAAAAGGAAAAAAAAAAGTTGTTAGAAGAGAATTAAGGCAAAGACTCCCAAGAAGTTCACTCAGGGAGGACAGGCTTTTGAAAGCCAGTGCACAGTGCCAAACTCGTGTATTGAAAAGTTTTGGCTGAAATAGTGGGACATATAGATAATATGGTCCCAGAAAACTTGCCAAGGAAACTGCAGTCAGAAATGTAGGAAACTGTCCAAGATCAGGCCTCAAACATGCTGCATTCATTACCAGCAGCTGTGCATATAAGAAGTGTTTCTTTATACCGCACAACCAAAACCACTGTGGCCTGTCACTGTTATTTTTATAGCAATTTGCTGACTTTTTAAGAAATAGGAAAACATTTAGCTAAAACAGAAGTTGAAATGACTGACAGAAGATAATTTAAGGGAATTTTAATGGCTACTGAGTGTGTACCATAGAACTATGCTGAAGTGCACAGATATTTAAGATTTTACTTTATGCAATAAAATTCAGGGAGAAAATAAAAAAAATGTGTTGATAATTATTTACTGTTTGCTGTAAATCACAGATGCATACCTTGAAAGATTCATTAAACGGCCATAAAGGGGAAGTGATACGACAGTAGTATGACTACTTTGAGCATTAGGGTTTTAAGTTATTGACATTTTCTTTCAAGATAAATTCAAATATGCTTCCATTAGGGGGAGTTACACATTCATTACTAAATGCTTCAGATTTTCAGACACTGTTTGGTATGAAAGATTTTCTCTTGGCTGTTTTTGTTAACTTTTAAAATACTCTGTTCCTATCAATAGCACCTTGTTCTTCTGGTTTTAATTTGTTTAATCAGCATGTAAAAATTTGCTGCAAAGAAGGAGGTTCAATTTTATCAGTTTCTGAATACTTCAGGTCAAAAATCCCAGAACTATTATAGTAGTAAAAAATATCCTTATTAATTGGAGGATTTTCCAAAATGAAATACAGATGGTAAGATTTAGAAAACCTGGAGCAAAGTTTTCTCTCTCAAGAAGTTTTTCCTTTGCCCATCTTTATTTTTTTCCCCCCATCTGTGAAACTGCTTCTGCCTCAGGGTAGTTCAGGAAATCTATCAGTGTCTGGTTTGTTTACTTTGGTGCAGGAGAGTTTTAAATAGCAATGTGACCCTTGTGCTGGATGTTAGCATGAGTGTTATCAAAAAAGCGAATAATACTGATGGACTTCAGCTGATAAATTCTTGTGACAGGCTTTAGAGTATAATAGTTTTAGATGAGGTATTGCTATCATGTAGTTACATGCCCAAGAACTCTCCATCTAGCTAAGCTCCTGTGTAACGCAGGTAGTGACAGATCCTTTTCCTTTATATAGAGAACTGAGAACCACAACCAGTTGAATTCTCTGTGGAGTAAGTCCACTGCACGTTCGTCCTGCAACCACAGTAGAAGCCACTGTGCCCTTGCATAGTCCTTGGAGTACTTTCCTCAGTATCTGTGGTCCAGCTGCAGGAAGCACTGGCTACTAGGAAACTTCAGAAGAACTTCTGGGAGGCCCCACGGGTAGAAAAAAGGATTTCAAACGCCTACGGTCTAGGATTCTGGTATACCACATTTGAGAGCTTGTGTCAAAATGAATGCCAGCATCAGTACTCTGCTCATCAGGACAGAGCTGTCCTGGAGAGAGAGCAAAGTTATCACAAAGGTAGGTGGACAAGATGAGAAAGGGCAATTCAAGGTGGGGAGGAGTGAAGGGAAGAGGAAGGCACAAACCAATGGCAGCAATTCCTGAAGTTCATTTTCAATAGTCAGTGTCTCTACCTAGATAGATGACTGAGTTGTGTATGTGTAGATCATCATTGTAGAAAACAGTATTTGGCTCTCTGGGTGGTGGACTCAGAGATGTGAGAATAACTTGATTTGCCAAAAGTGGATTGAGACATTAAATTTGAAATAGAGATCTTTCCCGTAATAAAATCAGTATTTTTGCATACATTTTCCATGCAATTTTAAGAACAACCTTTTTTCCATACTTTTCTACTATTCCGACTCCACTTCAACCAAGTACTGAGCTAATGCAGTGAGATGAGTATTTTGGCTCTAACAAAGCACGAGCATTCCCAGCAAATTGGAAGGAGGGAAGAGTAATCCCAAAGTATGAGAACTTCCAGATTCTTGAGAAAGGGCTGATGATATTTCTTGCAGTGTAATAGATGACAGGCAGAAGCTAAGGCAAGTTGGGGGAGGGAGGAATACTTCAGGAAACATTGCTTTAGAAAGCAGAGTGAGCTCTCTGAGCCACTGGTAATGCCGTACCTGCCTTTTTACCAATACTAAGGACAGCTTCTATAAATTTGCTTGTCTTCAGGACATTTGAGTTACATGCCGCATTTTTACTGAATGCTTTTCTTATCTTTGAATCCTTCTCCAGCAAGCTCAGCTCTGAACAGCTCAGATTTTTTGCCTCATAACTGATCCAGTCACACTGGCACTTTCAATCCTAAATGTGGCTCCATTCTTCTATGTAGGTTTTCATTTAGGCTTGCACTTTGCATGCATTGCTCTTAAAGTGTAAGCACATGGTGGGTGGGAGGGAATCCTTTTCTGTGACTTGTGCTGATTCATTAGCAGTTTAAAATCTTCTGTCACGCCATTGGCTTTTGTGTGCCCTCAGTATATACATACTATACTTAGTTTCTTTATTTTCCGTGAGAAATACCTTTTAAGACTAATGTTGTACCACTTGCTCACATTTTAAGGCCTCTCATACAAGAGAATTCAGCTGGCCTTTGAGTTCTTTCTCTTGGCAGGTGACACCAGAGCTTGCAGATCTGGCAGTGATTGTGGGAAGGTCTTTGGTGACATGCATTGTTAGTGAAATCATCTAGATTATGGAATTAGGAAATGATAGTGATAAAGTCAGCTACTGTGAAAATAGCAACTAAACGACAGAGCCAAACTCTTGTGATTTCTGAAGCGTTTTTACACACGTGGATCCATAGTGGTCTGATATCTATGCAGTAGAATGTCAGGCAGGTAAAAGGAGTATAGGGAAGTGGTAGTGGGAAGACTTCAGGGACTATTACATGTGATAACTCCTACACAGTATACTGTGTTCTGGAAACGTGTACGATGTTGCTTGAAGTACCTTGCTTGAAGTAAGTCAAGCCCAAGCGGTGGTTGGAAGACCTGCAGTACAGACTCATGGTTCTGTGTGTGAGCACAAAGTGAAGAGGCTCATTAAAACGTAGGGAGCACATATAAAAATCCTAAAGTATGGATAAAATGAAGGAAGAAATATTTTCTTCTCCTTCTTCCCCTCTTGAGTAAATGGTAACTTTAAATTCTTGATAGTGTCTACACCCTCTTCCTGAATATGCCACGTCTGCTGGTATCAAATAAAATTATTTCACTAGCAGTTCAGCATGTTGGCAAATACTGTGCAGGGCTGAATGTGGAAAATGATCACCTGCTTTCTAGGAGAATTAATATCCAATAAAACACTTCAAGGTGTGCCATAAATGCAATTCTAGATGCACTACAGCACTTAGTCTTGTACCTAACAACTTCCCCTCCCCTGCCCCCAACACCAGGCATTCATCATCTGCCTGAACGTGTACCACAGGAAAGCCTGTTTATGTAGGCAGTTCTGAGTGTGCATAGAGTGCATATAAACCCTATTCTTACAGTTTCTGAAAACCTTTTTTGTTTCTTTTTTTTTTTTGCTCCTGGAAAAGGCAATAAGGTATCTACTTAACAGCAGCCTGCCATACCTTTATATATATATATATAAATATACATAAACTCAAGTTAATATTTTGGAAAGCATTTATTTTATTTAAACGTATGATTTTTATAACCATTTTGTATATAGACCACTTGCAGGGATATAGCTCACACCAGGTGTCAGCGTAGTGTGAAATAATTTTTATGCCACCTTTCCAAGGCAATAAATGTCATATAAGCATACACAAGTGCAGATATAGTACTTTTAGATGAACATTCTCAAACTGTATGCTAGAAATCTGTTTGACAGACTTACCCAAAGGATGACACTTTTTTCTGATCTTGCCAAAGCACCAACTGTGTAAAAACAAAATTTGCTCTGGTGGTTGTTTTTTTTCCCCCCAAGGAGTTATGATGTAAAGGGAGGGAGGAGAAGCTGTAATTAGGAGAAAAGAAAGAGTTTCTTTCTACTAGCAAAGAAAAAGAAATTTCTGACCGAAATGATACAGTGAGTTTTCAGGCATCTGCCCTACAATAAAAAGACAAAATAGAAGATGAAGGACAGCAGCAGCTGAACCCACAGTCCCAGGCACATAGTTTCTGTCATGATGAGTATAATGCTTATTCCAAGAAATATGTGAAATATTTTTGTGAGAATCACATGGATATTGATTTGTGTGTGTGTGTGCATGCCTCTGTTTTTAAAATAGCTTTTTTAAGATGTAATTTCAAAGAAGTGCCTTGAACTTCGTTTTTTTTTAAAGATGCACAGAATACAAGTTAAACTTTGTAGAGATATGAGATTCCAGCTTCATCATTAAGAAGAATAGCGTGGTTTTTTTCTAGAGCTTGCTCTTCCATAGTGATAGGATTGCTCTGCTGGTGGTCTTTACCAATTCTAAGAGATTCACAATACGGTAGTTTTTTTCACGAAAGCCAATTCTATTTGTCAGACCTCTATACAAACCTATTTTACTCTAAATGGATTGTTTCAAACAGCCTACAGATACCTTGTTATAAGATGTCCTGTATCTCATGAGTTTACAAACCAGATTGACCTCTTTTTCTTTTCAGTTACTTTTATATCACTTTCATTTGCAGTAAATATCTTTCTCTTGTTCTAACAAAAGTGTACATTTTTAATAAAAAAAAAATTAAAAAATAATAATCCAGTAATCCAGAGGGATTTAGAGCTGTGGACCTAAGTATTAAATGTAAAATCAAAACTTCAGTCAGTTGGAAGCTGCTTATTATAAAGATTAGACATCCAGACTCCAGTTTGGAGCAGTAGCTGTGCAAGCAACTGCTTCTTTGCCTTCTTTTCCAGATTAAAGTCAGTGAGTAGCAGCTGCTGATAGGGGTTACTGAAAAAATGGGAAAGCAATATGAAAAATTAAGGGAGGGAGGAAGGTGCTACAACCGTGCACATTTTAGGATCTCTAACAGTTTTCTCTTCAGGGTCCTAACTATGACGATGTGCTGAAGTGAGTCTTGCAAGATACAGACGAGATTCAAATTCATAGCTAATTCGGTTTAGAGATACAAGGCTCAGATTATACTGAGATGTTTCTTTCTTCATTGAAGGGTTTAAACTTTTTCCTAAAATTCTATTGCTTTTTCTTCTAAAATCAGGTAAAATGACCTGAGAACACCAAAGCATTATTTTTTATTGCTTCATCTTACTACTGTTATTCATGTAGCAGCTCTTCTGAAACAAACAGGATTAACATTTTTT
>JANHGB010070379.1:0-54167 GCA_026283785.1 Coracopsis vasa
GAAGGACGCTAACAGGAGAGCCAAGAAGATCAAGCAAAAAAAAAAAAAAAAAAAAGCCAGAAAAAAAGAAAGGGGGGGGGGGAAGGGAAAGGGAAAAAGCCCCATTGATTTGTTGACAGAGGCCTAGCAGCTGTCACAGTAAAACACGGCTCCCTTACACTTAATCAATGTCAGCCTCCAACCAAATAGCTCTGCAGCCCTGATGAAAAGCAATCAAGAGGAACACCTTCATAAGCATGAAGCTTGCTAGATGGAGTTCAATGAAGTCTGTCGTTAAGCTTAGGCCCTCCAAGTGTGATACATGACCCAGAAGCTAATCAGAAACTCTTAACCCTTTTGAAGAAGGCAACAATTATTTGTCTCTTTTAAAAAGAGATTATATGGTCACATCTTCATCTCTAATTTTCAGAAGATATCATGTGCCTCTTGAGTGTATGATATTTTCTTCCTCTGTAATAAGCTCATTAGCAATTACAGTTTATATCTCTCACAGTGAGCAACTACTTCAAACTTGTTTCCTTTTTTGTGGAAGACAGCACAGGAAAAAGGACTAATTTTGTTACCAGCCTTTCACAGTGCTTGCTGACGATTCCTAGAGGACTGAAAGACATTTTTACGTTGGTTTTATTGTAGCTTAAAAATTGCAATGTGTTGGAGACTTTAAAAAAGATGTATTGCTGCTTTGTTTCCAAAGGTAAGTCAAAATACTGCTTTTTGCATTGTAATAGGTTGCTTGACAGCTCTCCATGTAACTAACTTAAATTTCATGTTCACATTTTTTTTTAATTGACCAAACAGAGGCTAAAATAGATTCTAGAATTATCCTGTCAAGTTCATTCACATGAGACGGTAAATCAGAGAGACCAGTATTACTATGATGTTGTTTTCGGTTTGATTATTTTTTAATAAGTATGACTGAGAAATTTAAACCTTATAAAATCAAAACGCTATCAGCATTATTCTAGAAATAGTGGTGCTAATTTACTTTGTGAAGTTTCAGATTTTTGTATAAATATGTATTTTTTGAGGATATATTAAAATTAGTTCAATTAGAAAGGGTCACCTGTAGTTGCCTTACATCATAAGCCTTGTCCACCACCGAAACATGACATTACTGCTGTTTTTCTGAAGTCTTTCTTTAGATTTGAGACCATCTTAGGCAGATGGTCAGGAAGCTGTTAGTATATGGCTTACTTACAAGAGCAATTTCTGTATTAAGGGGTAAAAACTTTTGTTGTTGTTTCCATGTTTTATAGCAGACTCTGAGTAAATAACTGTCTTGACTTCAAAAAACCATTTGAACAAAACCAAGTCTCAGATCAAAGTCATTGTTCAGCTGAGATTAAATCTGTGCTTTTTAACAAAGGAGCCTTTAAGATAACATCAAGAAAAAAAAACAGTATTTTCATTGCAATTTGTGGTTAACCTCCAAAAAAATCTTGCTTGGTGTTTCTGGTGTTCACAAGTGACAGTGATCTTGTGATGTCAGGTCTTTAAACAGACGACTTGCAAGTTTTCAACTATAGAAAGTATAAAAGTCTTAAAGTTAGCAACGATTAGCAGCTGGATGACTTTGAATCATCTAGGTTGGATGACAGTACTGACCTCAATTCAGTGGTTAGTTCAGATCATGATCACACGCACACACAGAACTAGGGTCCTACAGATAAAATTACTTTTACAAAAGTTACATGAAAAATCAGGAACATGCTCATAATTTCCATTAAAAATACTTTAATTATAAACAATTTAGGGCACAATTTTTCATTACTACAATCAGTAGCCATTTTACCATCAAGTTCCATCAATAGGAATTGAGATCTATCTAATTAAAATGAATTGTTATCTAGGACATACAGTGTGCCACAGGGGTTCACTACAAAACTTTTAGACTGAGGTTTTGTAAAATAAATAGCATAATACTTTCTTCTTCTGATATTAAATCATGTTTTTAGACGAATATGAAGTATATTGAGAAGTAGAATATTATTTCTTTTCCATTAAGTAGGGAAAAAAAAATCTCCTTTTCTCATTTTTTTTTTTCTAAACAAAACAAGCCAAGCCAACATAGTTTTATAAGCTACTAGTCTAATTATTTAGGGCTTAATTGAGGCAATGTAATTATTGCTTATGATTAAGTGAAATTGCTTTGAAGAAGATCCCTGTGTGTAACTTTTCCTTTTGGAATATAACAACAACTAACCCTTCCTATTTAGATGTAAGTACTACCAGTGAGATAATGCCAAATAATAGCACAGCATTCTAATAATTGATAATAAGATTACACACATTCATTAAGAGACTATTTCTGTCATACTTTTTCATATTTATGCTTATCAGACAGACAAAAAATTCTTTTTTTTTCTTTTTTTCTTTTTCCCCCCAAAAAAATTTTGCAAGACTTTTCAATGTATGGCCTAACAGTCCACGTAGCTTTACGAGCAGAGGCCATGACTGTCGTAAACATGCTAAGGAGGGCCACATTAGAGACATGTCCTAAACTGTAATTGCCTAGGGTGATTACGGAGCTGGTTTAGGCCATCAGTTCTCTCATGGTGGCTGGTATATAACCTCGATTCACATTAGACATACTTTTTTTTCCTATTCTGAAATGTTTAAATCTATAGCAGATTCAGTCACTAAATCCAGTTCATTTAGACAAAGACATTGTGTGTTTGTTGTAGTCCCTGTTCTCTCCCTATTGTGTTGTTTTTTTCTCACTCCAGCATATACCAATACTGGATGTTTCAGAGGAAGACAGAAGCTCAGCGAAGGGAAACATATTCTACTTTCTATTATACATAGAACAATACTTGTTGCTTTGTTATTTCACAGAGGGTTTATGCCAGATTCCCAGCTTCGATTCAGGTGCTTTTTCATTTTTTAGGAACTAGTGATGGATTGATCACACTAAACTTCAAGCTTCTAGCCTTAGGCTCCTTGCCTAAGTTAGTCTTCTGTTGTCCTGTGGAAAAAAAAAAATTGTAAAATCAGTTTAATTTCTAGCATGTAGATGCAAAACCTGCTGTGAACCTTCAGAAAAAAAGGAGACTGAGAATGCTGAAGTCACAGAACCCAAAATCTCACTTGCATAGGGATTTTCAGACTATGCCAAACAACACAGTATCAAGGGAAGGGAATGAGTGGGAAGAAGAAATAAAATGCTTCCAGGAGGAAAGGCTGCAGGTAGTAAAGTTAAGTGAATTATTTTGTTAAAGCTTTTAAAAGGCTGTTAGCAGTAAAGTGACTTTCTAAAGGAAAATATTATTGTGAAATAATGCCTGAAAATACCAGTTTAAAATATATATAAATTATCAAGATAATTCTAAAAACCTGTTAAAGGTGAGCATTCAAAAATCCTCCACATTCTATTCTATTTTTTTTTTTTTTTTTGGATTGGTTTGGGTTGGGATTTTTTTGTTTTTTTTTTTTTTTTTGTTAGCTTAACTTGGACAGTTGCTAAAAATCTGAACATAATAAATAGGGTCAATGTATTTCAATATATTTAACATTTTGTAGACTATGTGCTGCTCAGACAAGAGTAATTACCAGTAGGAAGACAAATCCCTAGTGACAATTTGGGAAGTCAGGCCAGTTAGGGAAGGTGAGCCCCAGCATGGCAGGAGCTCAGGCATGTCACACTGGCAGCATTGCTCAGGCAAAGGCTAGAGGACAGAGCGGAAACAGCAGCTCTGCAGTTAAGGAGGGAGGCTCCTGACGAGGTTCCTTGCAGCTCTTTCTCACAACTTCAGTTGCCAAACCAGTCTGGTCCATGGTTATAAAAACTGTGATAGAGCAGAGGGGACTTTGGACATAGGAAGCTAAAATGCTGGGAAGAGGATAGTGATTGCAGACTTATTGCTTCACTCAGAACCCCAACAGTAGTTCAATAAGAAGACTTGTATAGCAGACTCCTGGCAACCTTGAAAATGGTGATAATATTCAGACTATATCCCTTTCTGATGAATATTCTTCTATAATTTAAAAATTATTTCACTGTATGTAATTTTGACTGATGGCTGATTAGAACAAAAACCAAGTTTAAATGAGAGAAAATCATGGTATGACAGGAAAAAAAATCAGATTTTAAATGCCATTCTTGAGCCGTGTGCAAGGGCATATGCAAGGCTTCTGCTCTGGGGTTGATGTCATCATTCCTGGGACATATTTATTCATGAAAGACACCTACCTTTAAGCAAATATAGGGGTTTTATGCTGCAATTTAGACAGGAAACTTCATGCTTTGAACTGCAAGATTTTTTTTTTCTGTGGCTTTTTTTGGGAAAGTGAAATAGATCCAGAGAATTAGTTTATCCTTAGGGGATGTTTGAAAGGTGGTTATGATCCAAGTAGCCTATAAAAGAACAGTGTGTTTGCTTCTCCTAAAGTCTTTTTTTTTTTTTTTTTCCCAGATTATATAGAAACTATACAAACCTCATCTATTTGTATGTGCAAAATTTGGGGTACATATTCCTGAGAAACTATCAAACAATTTTAAAATCAGCTGTGAATGCAGGAATATATTATATCCATTTCTATAAAAGTGAAATAGAAGAATGAAATGTTGAAGTATTAATCACAGTGCAAACATCTTTTTTCCTCTTAATAGGACAAAATCATTATTTGGTGAATTAATTTAAAATCTGAATTTCTACAATTTAAAAAATGTTATTCTAAAATAATATTAGGCTCCTTTTTCATAATGTTAAGGCCTAATGATTTTTGTAATTTCTGTTCATTTCTTGGAATACCTAGACAGGAATATTTGCTGTCATCTACTGTGCTTCTAAAATAAGTTTTATCATTTTGACTGTGAAAAAGTACTTTTTGCATATCAGGCATAGTAATTAAAGTTGTGGTCAATTGAAACAAATTGTGCATTTCAAATAGACTGCTGCAAGTGCTGAAGTAAAACAGTTGAGTTTTTAGTATCTTAATTTGCATTTCTTGTTTCAGGCAATAAAATGCTACAAAGAGAAATCTGCAACAATCTGTAAAATTCTGGAAGTGTGTAGCATTACACAATATCACAATCAATGGGATAAATTTTTAAGTATCTTTGGCCCTTTTATGGAATTATTCTTTACTTTAAAATTAATTAAAAAAAACCCTAAACCCAACCAACCAATGCTTCTGACTGTAATTCAGAATATCAGTGACACTGCATCTCCCCATAACTACTGACCAAATAACTCAAGGAACTAGAGTAAGCAGAAGCAGAATAGCAGAACAGTTGAGGTTGGAAGGGACCTCTGGTGATCATCCAGTTCAAGCCCCACTGCTCAAAGCAGGGTCAGCTAGGTCTGGTTCCTCAGAGACACATCCTTTGGGCTTTGAATATCTCCTAATGTGGAGACACCACAGCCCTCTGGGTAACCTTTTCCAGTCTTTAAACATAAGGAAACACTTAAGTGAAGGTGATCAATTTCTAATGTTTCTGTTTGTGCCCTTTGCCTCTTGTCCTCTCACTGAGCACCACTAAGAGGATTCTGCTCCTTCTGCTTTATTCCTCACAATCAGATATTTATGTGCATTGACCAGATGCCCCGGAGCCTCCTCACCTCCATGCTGAGCAATCCTAGCTCCCTCAGCCTTTCCTTATATGCCAGATGCTCCAGTCCATTCATCATCTTTATGGCTCTTTGCTGGACTTGCTCCATATATGTGTCTGTTTGTACTGAGGAGGCCAGAATGGGACCCAGCAGTCCAGATGTGTCTCACCAGGGCTGATCACCTCCCTCAACCTCCAACAATGCTTTGCCTAATGCAGCCAAAGTTGCTGTTATCTTGCTTTGTCACAAGGGCACATTTCTAGTTCATGTTCAACTTCTTGTTCACCAGAATGAAACAAATCTGCTTCAGTGGTCCCCAGCATGTACTGATGCATGTAATTATTCATCCTCAGGGGGATGACTTCGCATTTTCTGCTGTAAAACTTTATGAGGTTTCTGCTGGTCCATTTCTGCAGCTTGTTGCTGTCCTGAATGGCAGCTCAACCATGTGGTCTGTATTATCTGCAGACTTACTAAGGGTGCCCTTCTGTCATATTATCCATGTCGCTCCAGACTGTCTTAAGAAGTACTGACCCAATATCAGCCTCAGTGCACAACTACTGCTTAGCCTCCAGCTGAAATTCATGGCACTGATCACAGAATTTAGGTAGCTTTCAGTCCACTTTGTTGCCCGCTTTCATAGTCTGTATTTAATCAGGTTTTCTATGAAGATGTTACAAGAAATAGTGTTGAAAGCCTTACTAAAGTCAAGGTAAACGGTGTCTTCTGCTCTTTCCTTATCCCCAAGCCAGTTATTTCTTTATGGAAGGCCACCAGGTTCATCAAGTTTGAGTTCCTCTTCCCAAATACATGCTGACTATTCCTTATTACCTTCTAGTCTTTAATATGTTTCCAGGTTTAAATTGTCTCCAAGATTTTTTGCTCTATCACGTTCCCAGAGACTGAAGACCAGACTGCAGTTCCCTGGATCCTCCTTCTTCCCGTCCTGAAGATAAAAGTGATTTTTCACTTCTTTCTGTCTTCAGGAATCTCCCCTGATTGCCTTTTGTGAAGAGTGGCCTTGTACTAACACAGGCCCCATGCCTCAGCACTTGTGGGCAATGACCAAATACAGCAGAAAGGCTATTGCACTGGCTTTGAGTAGAGAGACATCTTTTCTGATTTTGCTAGCATTTTAAAATGCTAAATTCCTGGATTGTATTTAGGGTTAATCTAAACAGTATTTAAGCCACATTGCATTCCTTCTAACAGACCTGGGTGATTCAAAGAAACATTTGAACAGCACAGTCAGTGCTGTGTCTTTTAATGGGAATAAAAACATTACTTCATTTACCAATGCCATCATTCTTACTGTATTAAATTCACTTATAAAATATTTTCTCTAGTGAACTTGTGACACTTCTTTTAGGCCTCTTACTACATATCCAAAAAATGCCAGAGTTACCTCAGTTTATTTTATTTTTATTTTTTCTCTAATTAGGCATCAAATTTTGTTCTGTTTTCCCTGACAGAATTATGGACTACTCCCTACAACTTCTAATGTGTACATAACTCGAGACTTCCACCTTTCTATGCCATTTGCATCAACTGTAGGAAAATTCACTCACCATTAGCAGAAACATTTCTGCTTGTTTTTTACTGTTCAGAAGACTTTTTCTTTTTTTTTTTTTTTTTTTTTTAAATTATTTGTTTTGTAGTCCAGGCATGTTATGGTAAAACCCATGAGCACATTTTCATTTTGTGAATGCACAGAATAATGTAACAAGACCATTTAGAAAATTCTGGTTCTTTTAACCCATGGCAGAAAGGAACTTTGTTGAAATGCAAGAAAACTGTCTCAATACAAGAGAAGTATAAATATTATCTCTAATAGATACAGAGTGCCTAACTAAATTGGTAAGTATAGAATTTTGTTAAAGCCAAAACAGTTTCAAATAGCTTTGTTTAAGTTTCTGGGGTTTAACTTGATAAGAAGCTCCAACTGTTTTCAAATACATTGTATTTGTTTTCAAAATTCAAGATACTTCCAACTGTATCTTTTCTTTCTTGTTCCATCCCTTTGAAGTCCTGGCATATTATAGGTCTTTCTGCAACAGAATTTAAAATGCAAAGGTTTCTTGCTTGATAAAAATAGCACATATCTACAATGTGAGATATTTCATATCACATCACATATCAGTACCTTCCTAAAGTGATTGTGAAGAGTCCGGAATAATTTGCTCTGAGTAGAAAAGTCTAAGTAACAGCTACCAAAAAAGACCCTTAAGCAAGTCATGAAAACCCAACTCTTTTGAGGTTGTCAAGAAATATAACTCCACATTCACTGTGATGAACTGGACTGGAATTTGCTTTGGAAATTAAATATGATAGCAGTTGTAGCAACATTAAACTATGCTGCTTAAAACTGAACATTACTTACATTTAATCATTTGTCATTGAAACTTTAATCATTTACATGTTTGGAATGTGTTTAATATTAAATACTGCGGTTTGCAGCCCTGTTGAGCTAAAGATTTCCTAAGTTCTGGATTCATGATGATCCCAAAAATATTTACAGAAGCACAGAAGGAGAAGAGCTATAGGCTCTCCCAACTGGCCTAGAAAGAACAGCCCTTTACGAGTTATGTTTTGGCTAAGACCAGGTGATCCTTGATCTAATTACAAGTAATGGTCACTGTGTCAACACTGACATAGAAAACTGGGAGACAGAATAAACAGTTTCTGGATATAGTGATAAAATGTTGAAATAGAAGCAGAAATATTTAGAAAGAAGAGTGTGCTTTCATTGTTTCAAACTATTTTAGCCCATTCAGCATGACACTACAGAGTCTCATGTTTTCAGTTGCTACCTTATTGAAGAACATTTTAAAATCTTTATTTCTTAAAATATTTTATTCTGATATTCCACACATTTGAAAGGTTATCTTGGCTTCTGTGGAATATGTCTGGATAATAAAGTTGCAAAAATAAGGTCTATCTCTTAGATTTTCTTATTTCCACCTACAGTTTTACAGATTTATATAGTTAATTTTGATGTTTATTCTCTGTATTTCCTTACTATAAGGAAAGGTTGCTAGTTAATTAGCAGTATAAGAAATATAGAAGCTAAGGCATCCATGAAGTGTTAAAAGTGAATAAGTAACAGGAAAGTATTTTTTAAAATAATAATTTTATTGAAATTGTTCTGCTTCTGCCTGATCATTGTGTGATCACAGACCTCTGCTTGGCAATTTTATTGCCAAAGCCATATTTTTCTCATGCCTCATACAACCCTGATGCTTCCTTCCAACCCTTTTTTATAAGAGCAAGTCTGTAGACTGGGATGTTGAACAGTGAATGCTCTCTGTTGAATTACCCCTCAATGATTAGGGCTGTGTTACTGCTCTGATAGCTTTGCAGTTCCAACTGAAATTGAAAAGACATCTGGTAAGATAAAGTTTTTTATGTATACCTACAGTCTCCCCAAAACAACACACCAGACATTCACATACAAAACAGCCTTTCTTTCATGGAATATGAGTTTTTGTTCTTTAATTAAAAGGCTAATATAAATATATATAGTGCTTGATCCTCACTTACAAGTTTTCCTATACATTTTATGGACAACATATATGATCCTTAAACTTTTCCAAAACTCAGGCTAAAGAGCTGAAAAAAAAATACAGATATTTAAATAATAATAAGATTTGGCATGTTTTAACTTTTGCAAGATCTAAAAATATTCTTTTTTTTTTCTATTTTTCAAAGAAATTACATTATTTGACTCTGTTTCATTTCATGTTATTTAACTTTGAGGTGGCTTTTATGTTGAGGTATAGTCCTCAACAGATAAGATGCCTAGTAAGTAAAGCTAGAAAGATTTTGCATGAAACATTAAAAATATAAAAGTGGTTTGGCTTAGTGGAGTGGAGAATGATATAAGTTCAAGTGGCTTTCAACCTTTTAGAACTGTAGCTTGGTTCTATGTTTTTAATAGTGACAGCATGTTCATTTCATTGAATGATGACATACTTTTAAAAAGTGATAAGAGTCATGGAACGTTTGAGTAAGAAGTGCTGATTTGTGGTTGCAGCTCTCAGTGCCTGCAGTGTAACTGCCAAGCAGAATTACAGTATCTGCTGTTTATTACACTCTAAATGATTGACCTGTGTGAATCCTCCTTACCTTGAGCCCAACAAACTGCTGACTTAGTTCTAACTTCAGGTAAGTAAAACAGTGACTTTGGAGCCAGCTCAACACTGTTAGTCAAACTTGCATCAAATACATTCCCCACTTCCATTAGGACTGTCACTTAAAAGTAACTGACTGGAACATAAAATAATTGTCTTTTTTTGCTTTCTCCGCAGATTGTCCAGTCACTTTTTTTCTTTTTGCCACTATAGAATGATGATGGGGTAAATTTGCACGCACTGACTCCAAAGCTATTTAAGAGCATTGAAAAAAAACCAAACATTTTTGTCTGAGGAACATTAATAAATAACATCTGAGATTTTACTGTTCATTGAAAATGGATTTTGAAATTACTGATGACTGATTAAAGCATATTATAGGGTTTTTTTTAACTGCAAAAGCATTAATGTTTTCACTCCATGTAACTCATAAAAAATCCTAATAGGGAAGGAAGAGCTGAAGAAAAGGCAAAAAGGGGAAAAAAAAGGTGAAGGAAATAAAGATTTTTAAAAATATCTGAATTTTCTTATATCTTGAGATCCATGCTAGGATTTTCAGAAGATCTGTTAAACTTTGCTGAACCTGTTGCAATTTTCATACAATATATAATGAGTGTGTATGTTACACTACATAATGAATTCAGAATATAGGACATTGTAGTAGGAAAAAATATAGTTATCCAGGCGAAGTCATAAAACTGTAAGCAATGTAAAAAAGAATTTGGAAATTGCTGGTTTTTATTGGAAAGATGCTGTAATTCACCCTGAATTAGCAATAAAAATGAAGTTAAAAATAAGTTTCCTAAGAACTAGCACACTTAGAAGATTTGCATGGCCATTGATGGATGTAAAGTAGAGGGACATGGCTACTAACCTTGTTTTAGAAAGGTGAAGCAGGAGGTTGATGAGCTTTCCCATGGTCCCATCTGCCAAGAATAATTTTATAATTCTATGGCTGATCTCAGTATGAGACAGCAAGACATGAGTCTGACATTTTAAATGGTTTCACTGCAGTACGTGAAAAGAAATTCTAAGGAAACACTTAGAAATTAACTAAAAGTGAAAGAAGAAAAATATTAAAAGAAAATAATAAAATTTTAGCATTCATACCAGTGATCATGCCTTATTTTTTATAATGAATTTTTATTAATGACCTAATTAATATGATCTCAGAAACTTCTATTAGCAGTAAAGTGGTTATCTATATACTACACAAATTTGTTTTAGAAAAAGCAGATGTTACCTAGAGCTTCATATATTTGTCTAAGACATCCAATGATATTATTTTGGAAAGGTAAGCTTCTCCTCCCTTGCACAAAGAGACTAATATAGCCATGACCATCAAAGCACCTAGGACAGGCTCAAATATAATAGATGGCAAATCCCCCCAAAATCGCTTTTCATTTGTGACAATTACTTTCAACTCTAGAAATTAGTCCCGAGGGAAGCCTGGATAAAAGCAGACTATTCCTCTTAATCTTTCAGTATGTGCTACATTGTCTTTGATTTCCTTGAGAATTTCTATATATTTATTTTTTATCTATTGCTTATAATTTGTAAGAAGAAAACCTAAGTGTATCAAGAGAAAGGTGAGAAGGATAACTGGAAAAGAATGGACTTGGCTAAGACAGCTGACAAAAGCTAATGAAAAGAATGCCAGATATTAAAAATAGAAACAGTTTGGGGAATCTGAAAGGGCAAAAGTGCGCAAATAAGATACAGAAGTAAAGGTACCCAGAAAATAAAGCAAGAAGTAGGTAAAATTATTTCATTAATTGGCATAGCATTCTTCTTCCTTTGAGCAAAAAGTATAAGTATGTAAGAAATATAGTGTAATAAAACGATAAGACCATATAAATGCATGTAAGAGAAAACTATCTAAGATAGTCCTTCTTAGGGCAGAATTCTATTCATTACAGGTTTTTTTTTGGTGGTAAGAGGGAAATGGTTGAAAAAAGAAAGTTAAAAGATACTGAAAAATACTGACTGAGAAAACATATGTTCACCTTTTTTCCCCCTCCTGCATAGATGAGGATGCTGGGAAGTCAAATATGTGTATATGCACATACTCAATCTATATTGCATTAGATTACAGGGAAACCAAAATACCACATCATTTATTATTCAAGGATATTTTCTTATGGATTCTTTTCATCTGAGTCCAGGCCTACTTTCATTTACCTGGCAGAAGTCTTATGTCTATGATTTTGCTTCCTCTTGATACCTCTGTTAATTTGCCTGAAAGCTGTCAGATTTCTCACTTTGAGGTTACACTGCGTACACACTCATGCCAACACTTTCTTTCTCATAGCTTGCTGTTCTGAGATAGTCCATTCTGGTCTTTTTGCTTTGTTTCAGACCTAACTCTCAGAGCTCCAAGCTATGGGACTTCTTATAGACTGTAATATTAGACAGAACTCAGAATATACTTTCTGGTATAATCGCTGTTTCAGCGTTTGATCATTTCTTTGTTTTAGTCTTCACAGATAATTCAATTTCTTCTTCAATCTTTTACAGATCCTACTGTGACAGGCATTTTCTCTGTGAAACAGCATTTAGAAGAATAAGTTGAGTTTCTTCCAAAATTACTAATAAATGTAATACTTTTTACATATATAAACAACTTTCCATATCAATAAGGAAATGTTTGTAGAATTAAACATTTCTTTCATGGATGCTGGGCTGTAAATATCTCTTCAGTCTCTGTCAGAAAAAAAGCCAAACCATAATTTGTCTCTTCATAAATGTGATTTTATATTGCAATTCTCTGCTCTTCAAAAGAATGATAGCCAGGGCAACAGAGCCAAACACACAAAAAAAAGCCTCCACTGTCATCAGAATCTGTGCAGAACAATATGAAAAGAAGTATGCCATAGACACCTACAGAAGTTGCTTCTAGTCCATCTTGAATTTTACAGTTACAAAACTAATGCTCCCTATCTGAATTTGCCTCACACTTTAAAACTTTTTACCAACCTATTCAATGAAGAGGTAAAACACACTATTAATCTTGCCTCAGCTTCCCAAACCGTCATTTTCTCTGTGGTTCAGCTTTTCCTCTGAAACATTTTTCGGCCTTAATAATTTCGTATGACTTTACTAGTATGTATAGTTAGCAGAAGAACCATATGATGCAATTCTGAAATATCAATTTTTATTTTTATTTTTTTAATAATTGGGAGTTTTATACATACACATAAATAAGGTAAAAATAAGGTAATTGTCTTTCATGATCATATAACACTAATTCATGATAGTTTGTTCTGCTAAAACCACAAAAAATGTTCTTAGTTTGGAGTTTATAAAGTAGAAGTGGAAATATATCAATTAATTTCCAACTTATAGATACAAAACTTACATACACAGAAACATTCCATCTCACTCCGCTTAATAAGGTGACTTTGCCAAAAAAAATCTGGCCAGCACTATTCACACATTCATTCCTGCCTCTGGTTCATTCAATCACATTAAGTCCTATATTTTCTGATGATAATATGATTTTGACCAAAAGAAATAAATAAAAGCAATATTTTTCTACTTTTTAATTCTACTGGCAAAATCAAAGAACACAGCAAGTGCTGATGAGGAGCAGAATCTTCTGAAAGGGCAAAATGTTACCATAATATTTGTTGTTTTTTTTCTGATTGGACTATTAGTCAACAAGTTAGACTAGACATACAGCAGGTCAGTTCAAATATATCAGAAAGGAAGCTACTTATACTGGAAGTTTTAAAGTTAATCACTATTTGGATTGCTTCTGTGGTTATAACAGTAAGACAAAGAATAAAATATATATTCGAATTAAGAAGAAAATAATAAAAAGGTAGAGAAATCATTTTACTAATCCACAGATGTAAATGCTTCTGAATTCCTTACCAATGAAGAGTAAAACTCTATTACTGAACAAACGAGCCATGGGACATCATCATTAACACAAAGATAAAATTAAACATTCAGTTCTGATGAAAACAGGGGAGAAAATTTCCTTTTATAATGTGTACTTAAATTAGAAATGTGCCAGAGACAAAGCTAGATTCTACCTTGAAGTATTAAAACATACCTCCTACTCATTACAATGGGAGTGAAAGCAGTTTTTATATGATCAAAGCATTATGGGAAGTTTTCAACCTCTATATGTGAAATTCTTAAAACATTCTCGAAAAACAAAAGGGAATAATACAATAAACGTTTTGAAGAGTAACAGAAATAAATGCATTCTTTCTTATATGCTATTTAGGGTGTATGATCAATATATATTATTATATGTGGTCTAATATATCTGATCTAAATCTACATTTCCAGAAACAAAGATTTTGCATAATTTTGGTAGTTACCAACCACAGTAGCCTTTCTCACTTCTCTGCATTTTCTGTTATGTTATCACAGTGATTTTTTTATTGCATTGGACTCCCAGGATGACAGGATGCTGTGTTTGTTATATGCTCCTACCAACCATCAGAAGAAAGTGGGTATCTTAACTGCTGTAGGTCTTAAGGGCTCCTCATTGCCCAGTACTATTTATCCTCCGTCTCTCAGCTTTACAAATGCTTTCATGGCCAAAGAGGTAGGATCTTACTATATATTGTGTTGGTGTAAGCTTGAAAAAGCTGTGCTTCAGGGAACATTACTGTGCTTCGTTGTCAGCAAAACAATATAATGCACAGGTCATAATTATTCTAAACTTTATTTTTCACCTTTTTATATTTCACCTTTAATAATTAGGGGCTTTACAGTTCCAAATGCTTAAAATTGAGGCTCCTTTCTTAAAGAATAAAACATGGAAGTATATGCTGTTTTCAATTAAATGGGATCAGACCTTAAGTATTCTGACATGTTTGAAGTAAATGTCATTAAAAAATGTCACACTTGGCCTGTTTGTGTCAGTCATCCAGCTGGCACCCAAACAAAATTGTTACAGAGCTGGACTGGACAATTTTTGTCAAGGTGCAAGCAAATTAAAGCAGCTGTTGCATAAATATTTGTGGTTTTTTGTTTTTTTTTAATTGATACTTAATTGATTCCACAAACTCACTGTGTAGCATTACAGGATTTTATCACACTGTGAAATGTGCCAATACTCCAAAAGCTATAGACTGTATTCACACAGTAACAGACACCTTCATCAGTATTCAGATGAGTTTTGTAATTAAATTCACTATCATTCTGTGAATGTCCAAATGATAAGTGCAATTATAAAGATTACATTAATTTTATGAACATCTGTGCAAAATTTATAAAATCATGCCAATCTTGATGTTTTGCCAGCTTCTTGGTTTTAAGCATGATTAAAAGATCAAAATACGAAAAGACTTTTTTCTTTTGGTAAACACGTAAGTCTTTTAAAATATACCAAAGGGATGGGCAGTGAAGCTCAGTTTAGAAATATGTAAACTCATCCAGATCTGCAAATACTGACATTGATCCCTTGAAGTGTACCTTGTGCTATGGACAATCATAATAATTCCTTATAAGAAATTATTGCTCTATACAAGGCAGACGAACATGGTAGACTGCACAGTCTGGGGATGGTGAAAAAAGTGCCATGGGTTTAGTCCACAAAGTCAGTTACCTGGACTTGCAAATCAGGCCTTGATAAACTGGAAGATTATCAATTTATACAGCAATTCTTAACTTCCAGCCCCATTTATGAAGAATTTGTCTTGCTGCTGTCATTAGGAGTGTTTTCTTTTGGATATAGACTAGCTGAAACATAGGTGCTTGCTGCTGTTTCATAGACTGTGGAACATGAAAGGCCTCTGCATGGTCCTGAAAGATATGACACGGAACATGGAAGACAGGCCTATCCTGCTCTGGCAGGTGGAAGCCAGGTGGGGTTCTTGAGGGAATCTCAGGTGAAACTAGTCACCTATTTTTACACCACTGAATTCTCTGATTTGTTACATGGAATCAGAATTTGGTTCTTTAACTCCAGCACAGCAGCTTAGATTGTTATAAACAGATTGACACAGGTCTGCCTTGCCTTACAAAAAGACAGGTTGTAGGTCCTATACTATATCTACAATAGTTGCCCTGTAGATATCAAGAGTTGAACATGAAGGCCTTAAAGCACGTGGATTGTGACCAAGTGTGCTTTTACTTATTCTGCTGTTTGCTAAAGTAAAACCACAGCAAAACAAACCATATGTTTCCAAACAGCATGATTCTGTCACTGACAGGGCTCAGAAAGACCTCAGAAGAACCTGATATGGAAAAGATATGAAAGATCTTAATTGAAAAGGTTGCTTTATGAGAAGTCACTTTTCTACTTTCCAAGGGTGTGCTTCAGCAATGCTATCCCTCAAGCTAATTCACAGCAGCAGTGGTTTCAATCACAAAGAACTGAATCTAAACTGCTTTTTTGGTTTGATTCTTTATTCAAATGACACAGTCATTGTCTTGTGTTATATAATATTACATCAATTGTATTGTGATATTTTAAACAACTTTTTTACATGTTATTACCTTTTTTCTATTTTACATCTTTTGTTTAATTTCTCTCTCTCTGAAGTAATAACATTGGTTGAATAGAGTATATAATAGCTTTGTCTATCATGAAACCTGTTAGTACGCAGATTGTAAACTAGAAGACAGTAATGGATCCTCTGAAGCTTTATAGTGTCAGAAAGATTGCTGCACGTGCACATTAAATTCATGTGCTGAAAGGCCTTGTGATTTTATGTCAAATAACATCCCCATTCATATGCAGTAGCTGCTTTTCTTAATAAGATGGCTTTTGTACTTTTCCTAGTAAAGAGTCATATTTTAAATGACATTGCTGTGCTACAGGAGTACAGAAGATAATGGGAAATTAGTAACTTCTAATTTTGTTTCTATTTAAACATCTAGCAACTGCATTGGCTTTAAATACCTGAGAGATTGTACTTGTCCTACATTTAAAAAATTATTCAAGCTATATTCAAATTAAAACAGATTTTAAGCAACAGTAACAAAAATATCTGAGCTACACAGTTTACAGTGGTTTTACATTAGTATCCTGCCTTATTCTTTCTGTAATCCACATGTTTAGTGTTTACAAAGCAGGCAGGTACAAAACAAGACCCTGTACTCCTGACTGCAGTACATCCAACCATCTGGTGGAATACATCAAACATTTAAGCATGCACAACAATAGCACATGACAGAAAAAAAAAAAAGGAGATAAGAATTCTAGTCCTTTGAAAATACTTTTCTACACAGTATAATTCAGCTGTCATTTAGGTAGATGCTAAAGCTTGTATTGAATTTGATTTGACCTAGGTTTCTCATATATGATATTTTATTTACAATGCTAATTTAGAAATGTGGAAATGAAATTTCAGGAGAAAATATCTCTTTATGTATGTTTGCAGCTGTGGAAATGACTGTAGATACAGAGGACACCTTATTAGAATACAGCTCTATGTAGCTAAACAGTACTTTTTTTTTTTGTCTTAACAGAAAGATACTCAGTTGCCCATCACACTGACTTTCCCGCTGCCTTCCCAGCCTAGTCTCTCACAAACGCAAGGACGCTCCTGGAAAGTATCTTCAGCATCACTCTACCCACTAGTGACATGGGTGGTCATAGATATTAGTCCCATCGCATTAGCATTGTTTCCTGTGATAGATATTCTGTGCCATTAAGAAACTAGAGGAGTATTCAGAAAAATTAATTTTCATTCAGGATAACCAATCTTTCAAAGCTTATAACTGTAGAGAGATATTTACAAATATTTGTCATATTTTTATCCACACAGCTGGGAGTGTTAACAGATTCTTTTATTTATTTATTTAATTTAATTTTTTTTTAGAATCCCCAATCTTGTGACAGTCATTAATTTCTTTACTGCCCTTAAAACTACTAATTTATACTGTTATCCCAAAAGCTGTTCCTGAACACAGAATCATCAGGTGCAAATTAGGATTTAATCTACCTCTCACTACTAAATCTCTGTAAAAAGACACCTTATCATATTAATTTAGATACCAGAGGGGAATTTTATGCCACTAGAAGAATTGTACTTACATGAATCTCCCAGTTGCTGGCTATCCTGACTTTAAGTCATGACTGTATCAACAGAGAGGTGTAGCAGTAGAGATTAGAATATTATATTATGGATAAAAATTGGGCAAGTGAAGCAAATGCAAATCCTGATATTAGAATGGAATGCAGCTCTGGTCTTTACCAATGGCAGGAGTGATATACCTACATGGCTTCAACCTCCTTGAGTGATGTAAGAATGTACAAACTTGCTGAAGTTAATAGGGAGCAGAACCATAACCCTCCAGAATGCATACTTGTTTGATTAAGCTTACTGGTTAAAAATGCAAGAATAAAATCTTGACATTGGTAAAACTGATATTATTTAGATCATGGAAACTGAAAAGACCACAGCCTAAAGCTACATATGCTTCTTCCTTAAGCAGAAAGCATAATGACCTCTCAAAAAAATGTTATTGCATCTTCAGGGAGCAGTAGCAGAGGCTTTTTAAGCAAATCTGTAGAAAAAACCCTCACAATCTCTGCAAATGAAATCTGGGTGATAAAAAATAGCCAGAAAATATCAGATCATACCATATTGTGCTGGAAGGTAATGAGATGTGAATACAAACGAACAGAACAGTACTCCCATTTCTACCTGCCTTAACTTAGTGTTGATACTTAAAAGGGAAAAAAAAAAAAAGGCAAAGAAACAAAGCCTCTACCTCCAGAATAGTTGACATTTGCTTGAAGAGGATCTGACTGTGGAATAACAGTTTTAAACTTCACTTTTGCTTCTTTAGGTTTATGGCTTGCAAGTTAGAAGTGAATGCTCAGAATCTGAAATTACATCAACATATGTATACATGTAGGCACACATGAACCTATTCCCTTCACTGGGACTTACCATATAAAAAGTGAAAAAAAGACAGAAAGGGATCTAATCCCTTGTATTTTAATAGTCAAAATTAGTTACCTATAATATCTGATTCTTTCTTTTTTTTAAGATAGAACTGAAGCATTCCAGTATTACTGGGACTTCTGAGAAGTTTGAAAATGCTCTTAGAATTGTTTGAAAAGGCTTACTGCAGATACGCAGCCCTTATATGGTGTCAGAAGATTATAGGACATGGAGCATTATTAGCTCATAGTTATTGCAAGTTTGATCATAGATCTAAAATTATAAATGTTTAAAGTATGCTTTAATAAGCTTTAATAAAAAGTTCCATAGTCATTGTTGTAATCTGTTCTTTTTCAGTTGCTCTTTTTAATTGTCCTGGGTTCAGCTATAGCAGCTGTTTTTCTCCTTCTTAGTATCTGGTACAGTGCTGCGTTTTCAACTTTAGTCCAAGAACAATGCTGATAACACACTGATGTTTTTAGTTGTTACTAAGTAATGTTTACTCCGATCACAGAATTTTTCAGTCTCATGCTCTGCCATTGAGGAGGGGTGCAAGAAGGCAGGAGAGAGCAGAGACAGGCCACCTGACCCAAACTAGCCAAAGCGGTATTCTATACCACAGCATCTCATGTCCAGTATGTAAGCTGGGGGGAGTTACCCAGAAGTCCCAGATCATTGCTTGGGTTGCGCTGGGATTGATCAGCAGGTGGTGAGCAATTCACCGTCAAATGGCTATTGGCTATCCTTTAAGTGAGATTTAATTCCCTGTGCAAGTGTTAGCCTATACTAAGATCCCGATATTTTCCCCAACCTATAACAAACACATTCTCTGAGTGTTTTCAGAGAAATTGAAGACCTCAGAAGTGAAAATTTCCATCTTTAAACATGGAATATGACAATTTGCCTAATATTTGGTACTGGACCTGTATTACACAACGGAGTTTGGTTGTAGTGCTTTGAAGAAACTATGTGTTCTCAGAGAGTTTGGTTCTTTTCCAGAGGTTGCAGAGGAACCGCAGAGGTCATACAACCCTCCCTGGTCACGACTGTTGCTTTCTTACATTCTGAATAGTAAAGTGTAAAGAACGAAAAATTGACACCACATTTGCCATGTTGCTTCACATCCTTCTCATTTGTATGGCTCTGCTGAAAAATGAAGGTAAGGAAGGCAGAGTTAATATGTACCTCTGAATACCAGTGAGATAGATTTATTATGGAAAGCTCCTTAGAGACCAATTAATATCACCAGGGTTTTCAAAATATTTGTACCATGAAAAGTACAGGCAGCCCATCAACACATTGTGAAGGCAAGGTCACTGAACACACAAAAAACTAGATGACAAATTTAGTCAGAATGGAGTAAAACCTGAGCAGTAATTAAGTGAACTGGAAAACACTCACAGTGGAAAAATACTGCTTAGTCTAGAACTGCATTTTCTAGGAAGATGTATTATTTTTATTAAAGAAGTACTACAGATAAACATTGAAAAGAAAAAGCAAGATTAGATACTACCCCAACAAATCTTGATGCTTCCTATACGTAAAAGTGGTCATGGTTCAGAAATAAAGATATTAATTTTTTACTTAGGTGATTTAAGTATGGATTCATTGTTTTATATTACAGAAGGAGATATTGACAAATGTAGATATCTGCAATATTTAGTTGTAATCTATGGGGTTCACTGTTGTTCAGGCAGTGCTGCTCAACTATTAATTGTATTAGTCAGTGTCCTAGGAGCATAAACTATGTAGGTGAGATTTGAGGTTGGGGGATGATAGAAAATTGCTAGGCATAACCAATACTGTGAAGGAGAAGAAATTCTTGTGGAAAGAATTACATAATCTAGAAGACTGGGATGATAGAACTACTAATACAAGATGCAAAATCATATGTGGCTTATGATTGTCTCCTTTCCAGTTGTGTTTCTTCATTAAATTTTACTTATATCTCATTATAAAAAAAAATTGTTTGATGATATACATCCCCAGTTCAATTTATTAGACTGTTAGTCAATGGATTGGAAAATTCAATGATTTTGCACCTGTTGTGTGAAGATTCAATAACAGCTTTATGTAAGACAGACTAAAACTTGCAGAGCAATTTCTTCAATGAAAAATTCTGCTAAGCCAAGAACCTCTGCAAATGACACAAACTAAACTTTTTAAAAAATTTGGGTTTGTCTCTGACTCACAACAGAAGATGAAAGATAAGTTCTTTTTCAAAACTTTTTTGAACTTTAGTCCATTTTAGAAATATGTTAAACTACTTTCTTGTTTAATGAATGAAAACTGTTATTTACCAGTTTCTTGAAAAATCATGTTAGTTGAAGGATCAATGTAAAGAGTTCATGGAAATGTGAATATTTCTAAAATTAAGAAAATTCTCTTTTTATCTCTGCAATTTAGAAGCTCCACCAAAGATAATTGTTAAAAATTCTAACATTGTTACAAAACGCAGGAAATAAATGGTCCTTCTAGGGCCTGATTAGGTTTAGCACTTTATGTAAATCTTGGAGGACTCTTTGTTTTCACAGGCTCATCACCTAATTTATCTGAGAGAATGGGATAAAATATCCTTTGCTATACTTCTGCTCTTCTAGTTATTAATCAGAAGACTACTACATTCAAATGATGATTCAAAAAAATTTAAAACTTTTTCTTCTATTTAGTTTTCATTTTATTGTGTAGTTTCAGTTAGATTCTTGTTCTATATTTCTTTAAGTCTTTTATCTTTGAAAGAAAATGATGGGGATATGTATGTGCGTGCGCTTGTGAATAACGCTGTGTTCTAGCATTATTCTGCTATTGTTGCATATGAGTTGCAGCAGGCCACTCTGTTTCAGGAAAACAGCGTTGTGCTGAACTGGAACATAATGGAATAATGACAAATATTATTTATTGCTCATATAAAGATGCTTTCAGGCCTCTGATGACTCTCTGCACGAAAACAACATTTTGATTCAAGGCGAGGATTTCATTCAACGATTTCACCATCTGAAAAATTAGTGAATATAATGCTGAAAAAAAATTACTAAGAAAGAAGTAAACTGTTTTGATAGAGTAGATATGAATTCTGTAATTGATAAAAAACAGGATTTAAATTTTGTTATATCCTTGTTGAACATTAGTGCCTTGCTCACTATTCTATTTCTCTTGTTTTCAGCATGGAAGGTGTGGAGATCATGCAAGTAATATGTCACTCCAGCAACCAGAAATGGATGATGCAGGACAGATGCAGTTCCTCTTTTCCAGACAAAGGAAATACATTGTACTTACAAACGCAGGCTATGCAATATTTGAAAACTTACAAAAATATGCTCTTTTTCATACCAGTATTTCTCATCATACTAATGTTATTTTTTCTTTATATTCTGGAGGAAGGATAGGAACTAAAATGCATTAGTTATGTCAATTTAATCTACTCTTTTACAAATATCTGCCCATAGCAAAATGGCCAACCTAGCATTAGTGCAGTTCTGTAACCAGTTACCTTTTCCAGTCAATAGAAGCTAAGAACAGCCCCTTATCCCTGGGTCACCTAATACTTATCCTCAGCAAGTATCTCTTAATTTGAAAGACTTGTTCACATCTTATCTACTTTGCTGCATACTTCACTCACATGTATTGATGTATTCTCATGAAGTGTTGAAACTTGGTGAAGCACAGCAAAAAACCCAGAATCAGCCAATGCTGCAATGCTATTGAGATCATTATAAGAAAAGACATTGCTCACATGCATCTTCCACTAGCTGATAGCCAGTTCAGATGATTGTACTTGTTGGAGACATTTTTTTTCTTTTTATAATTGTGAGATTCCTTCATCTTCCTGTCCATTTAATTGATTAATGCAGACAGGTATCTGGATCAGGACACCCTCTGGTCCAGTATAACAGGTAATTTTCTTTTCAATACAGCTTTTCTAAGCATTCGTCTGACAAACTTAGATTAGGAAAATCAAAATGAAGTCATAAAAGAGGAAGATTTTACTAATTAACAGCTGTCCTAAGTACTTTATGAATCTTTATTCAACCTAAAATCTACAGAAATTCTTGCAGTAAAATCAAGAAGAAATATTTATTGAATTATTCAAAACTCCGCAAGATGCAATATACATTTTAAATAGAAAAGAAACATTAAATTTTCATCAACTATTGACTTGAAGAGACAATAATCTAATTTATACTACTATAGTTCTAAAAGCCTTCTGTATCAACTTACAAACTTTCATATCATAAGTCCAGAGGGATTTCCTTGGTTTATGTGCCAGTAATTTAGAATCACCTACAACTTTTTTTCTACTTCTGTCACAGAAAATATCAAATTAAAAAAGTGGTCAGCACAGAGATTTCTGTTACCTTTCTGATCTAGTAATGAACCTTAGGCACAGGAGAGAAATTTATAATAGTTAGGATGAACTTTTGGTTTCTGCTATAGTAATTCTCTAGGTCTAAAGAAATTCAGACTAGTGACAACAATGATGCAGAGCCCTGTCTTAAACTGATTTCAGCCAGATTTTCAGACAAAAGAAGAAGCTAGAGCAAAATAAGGATTAATTATGAGAATTATAGGTTGTACAGGTACAACTTTAAAAAATTATTTTCCCACCAGTTATATACATGGAGGTAAATTTATGTCCTGGCTGTCACAATTGAATATATTACATTAAATCTATTTTTAAAATTAAACTCTTCTATTTTGGTACTTAGAGATATATTCTTAAATCCGCAGATAGCTATCAAAATAATTGATAGGGCTTCTAAGAAAAAGATTTTAATAACTTTTGAAGAAACTCGTGAACACTCAAAAGTTTACTCTGGAATAAAATTCAGGCTGCGTTCAAGCACCCATTTCCAAATCTTTAAATTTTTACACTTTGCCTCCCTTCTCCACTCCTTTTGCCCTTGATCAGTCACTGTCTAATTGAAGAGGAAATGAAATTAACAATTGTTCAAACTGAATGGTGAGTACTGCAAGACTTAAAAATTTATAATGAAATGTCAAAATAAAGCATCTAGTGAGCTTCGATAGCTCCAAGGGGAAGAAAAGTAGAGAAAGGAGAATTACAAGCTTGAAGTTAGACTCTTAATGTCTACTTAAATTTGCATTAGGTATCTCTCTTCAAAAATGACCCTTCATAAGTATTTCAAATTTTTCAGAGAATGACGGCTTTCCAACCTAAGAGTTGTTGTGAGTGATATTCAATTTTTATTCATTTAGTATATCTTCATATTATATGCCATTTTCTTTCTCTGCAGCTACAAATCCTTACAGCTGTACAACTCTCCAAAGAGATTTACCAGTGAATCTAAATGAGCTGAGTTTTAAATGTATCAGTAGCACTACTTTAGTCAACGCATACAGTGCAGTCTGTTCTTTAATATTCTTCTCAATATTAGACTTATATTTTGCTTACACCTTTTTAACAAAGCTCAAGTGATGTAATAATTATAGTTGTAATAGAAACGATGAAAGGTAAATGTAAATAAAAATAAATGCTGAAAATTTATATAAGCATGACTAAAAGTCACAATGATATCTAAAATTTTTCAGGTGATGAGCAATAAAGAAGTAAAAATTCTGTAATATGTCTGAATAATTACATTGACATAAATTGGGTTGCAGTGCTTGTATCAGAAGATAATTTTTAAATGTATGCAGCTAATGTTGCAGATATGTCATTCAGTAGCCCTGAGTTGTTTAATTGAAGTAACATAAAATAGTAATTTGAAAAAGAGTTTCATATTTACTCAGACCCATCTTTCAAATGCTTAACATTTCTGAATTAATGAAAATATATCCCTTCATCTTTTCATATGTAAAATTACTCACAACAGGATCTACAGGGGGCAGTTTATTTTTCACATGCAAATTTTTCATGTGCTTAACAACCATCTCTGTTTGTCAAGCAGCACATTTGTAATCTAATAACTAAACATCCTAAATGCAGACCAGTAATTAAAGCTTCTTGTATATATTTATATCAAATTTGCCTGATAATCACAGGTGGGATAATGAAGATTGTGACAGTGTTGAAAATTAATATCATATCCTACTTTACATTTTCATCCCTTCTGTTTCTTTCTTTTTTCATCTGTTCATCTGTAAGAAGTCACCTTATAGTCTTAGCCAGGGTTCTCTCTTCTGTGGGTGGTTTAGACTATAGTGTATAAAAATGTGAATTTTTGTTTCCCCTATTGGTAAAATGGGATAGAAAATGTTCTACACTCAGGACAAAAAAATTCCTTTACCAGCAAAATTTTCGTTGGAAGTAGAGTAATTCTTATCTTTATACTATAATATTTGAAATAATATTAAACAATATCTGCTAAGAACATTTCTAATATACATTAGAGAAGTAGGCTTAATCACATTTCCATGACTTAATTTTCAATACCCTAGTAGTTTTTCTAATCACTTTTGCTTTTCATTGCCAGGTAATCTAGCTAATGACATTCAGGAAAAGCTACTGCCTAATTTATAGTATTATTTCAGTCTAATTATTGTCATCTTCCACTTAAAAGAGTTTCAGTGGTTGTTTGGGAGGCTAGTAGGAAGCTTACTTTGAGAAACTGTGCAATGTGATTAAAAAAGCTAGTTTTTCACTAGCATGTGAACTGCCATAAAAATATCCATGTAATTAACTGAAATGTAATTAAAAAAAGTCACAGGAACTACACATGCCCTCATCTTCCATTCAGAAAAAAAAAAAAAATCTGTCTAGTTTCATCTTTATCTAAATGATTATCATTCATATACAAAGACCCTCCAGGTTTTTATGACATATGTCATTTATATCACTACATACTTTTTTTTATCAAAGTAACATTTGGATTAGCATACATGTTTTTAGAAGGACTGGTCACTAAACAACAATTCATATCCATCTAGAATTTCAACCTTGAGGTGCTATCATGCTGTTTTCATTAATTTTAATGTTCATTTATTGTTTGCCTTTAAAAATTAATTAGATAATTTATATTAGTGTACAGTAAAATTACATCCTGTACATGAATGCCTGCTCACTGTTTCAAAACATGAACAATAAAGCTGTAAAATTACTTAAAGTATTATGAGCAAGTTATGTGCAGTCTTTTAACATAATGGAATAATCAAATTCCTCCTGCATTTTTAAGCAATGAGTATGTTTATTAGAGCTATAAGACAAAGCAGTAATACTCATCAACACAGTTGTCAAAAGCAAACCATGCTCTATTTTCCTGCCAGACTGGATACCATGGCAACACCTGGTTAGGAGAAGCTGAAGAAATGTTTGAAGGTTTGCAATTGTTAAAGCCATTGGACTGTAACAGACATGTATTAATTGCAAGTGAATATGACAGCACATACCAGATTTCTGAAAGGAAAAAAAACCCATCCAGATTTACAAACTGAAAAAGAGATGAATCAAATACTGTGATGTCTGACTTCAAACCTGGTGTCATGCTTGTGTACTCATCATTTACAAGGTCTGGGGAAATGTTGGAATTTTATTACTGTGGAAATATTTCCCAGAAGAATTCAAAGAGATGGAAAAATAAAAACAACCCACTGACTGACAGCTTAAAAGGACAAAATGTACACATTTAAAAATATTTCTAAAAACATTTGAGAGATCCAATCAAGTGCAATCACAGTGATTTTGTATGAAAAAAAATCATGGCAGCATGAAAGTTTCCTTGGATACTACTGGCAAATTAGGTCACGAAAAGAAGCAGTACTTAAACATAGTATGTTACATTTAGGTGAATTATGACAGAAAGTTATTTTTATTTTGTCTATGCATACACAATCAGAACAGATGTTAAATATATTCAAATAGACAGCAAGCATTTTAATATAGGTTTTAAATTCTGTAACTATTGTATATCCAGGCAGAAAACTATAATCTTCTTCAGACATGTAAGAAAGCTTGCAGCTGCCTTTATTTCAGTATTCCAAAGTGTGAATGTTTTAATGCATTATTGAAATGACAGTACACAGGAAAGAGGTATCATTGAGAACAGTTTATTTTTTCAAGTCAAAGAAGAATGCTTTTGGTTCTCGGAGCAAGCTGTTTATACTGTGCGATGCCTTTTGTTACATGACAAATGCCAATTTTACTTCTGCTTACATAATAAAAAGAGTATGAACTAAATTAGATAAAGCTAATAATGATGCAGAGAACCACTGAATAACCTCTATACTTCTTAATTCCATGATAAGAGGGAATATGCCTGTTTGAATCAGGCACTGTGTAAAATAAGAGAAGAGTATAATATTAGAGAGAGAGGAAATCTAGGCTAGAATTTAAAAAACTGGTATAGGTTCTGTCCTCTGCCAAGGACTTCTCATGGAAAACTGATGAAGTCTCTCATCTGCCAATGCCAAGTCCAAAGATTAGGCTCCTGGCTGTCATAACAGATTTCATAGCCCCAGACTGCTCAATATGTAGACAGAGTGAGGATCTGCAGAATTTCTTTCAAGGTATCAGAAGAGTTGTTCAGAGGAACTGAATATAATGCCTGAGAATGGCTGCAGACCACATATCCAGTTTTAATTGGTTTTTTAGAGTACTGATGGAAAACACACATATTTGGTTTGGGCTTTTGTTTGTTTGTTTGTTTGTTTGTTTTGATTTGGTTATTTACACAAACCAGCCCTGAAGCAGTTTTTCTAAGAAATTATATGAAATATTACTCTTACACGTGACATTTCAAAAGGCAGTTACAGTTTTGAAGTAAAACTGATTTTTCAGGGTTAGAGATGCCGCATATAGGCCTCATATATTTGAATACCCTCTGCAATGGAATTGGATGGCCAGAATATGTCCATATATGAAGCATAAATCTCAAGTTTCCTGCTTCTTCAAAATGCACATTTAAGATATTTTTAGGGCAAGAAAGATATTGAAAATTTTTATTTAAAACAGAAAGTACTTGATTGCAAAACTGAAGAGAAAAATAAGACAAGAACAGTTCCAGATTATATTCAATACTGAAATGTAGCTAAGTGTTTAGTGAATCCATGCCTTTAACTTGTTTTTATACCAGATACCATAATGATATGGGAATTTCTTTTCCTTCTTGTCATTTGGAGTCAACTCTTCCTTTTAATGTCAATTCTGTTGACTAGTTTAGTAAAATCAGACACTCAGAGATTACTTAACAGCAGCCAGATGCCTTTACCAATCTTCTAGGTTTGCTTTTTCAGAAATTTTAAATGGGGTATGTAGAGACTGAAAACAGCATACAAACACCTTCTAAGTATAAAGCAATTGTTTCTTGGGTCAGGCAGACAAAAGGCAGCTGGAGTTTAGTTGTCAGGCTAGCAACCTGTGCACTCATGAGCCCTGAAGCAGCACCCAGAAAGGCATGGTTGGACAGGAAAGATGGGCCAGCAAGATCAGGATCAGCCTCTTCACCCCAGAGTGCATACTCCACCTCGCAGAGCTGCATTTGGTGCCAGCTCCATTGACACCATAGTCAGTTAGAGTTGTATGCATTGCAGATTGATTAATTTACAAAGGATCTGATTAATTTAAATTACACGACATGAAATTGGGATGGATAAGATTCAAATACTTATCCCTGAACAGAACTAATCCATTAATGTCTGAGATATGTGAAACTGTATATGGCTTTACTTGTTTACATAAGTATAGCAAAGAAGCATTCAGAATATTTTATTTGTTGAAGTTCCTAGAAGAAACTCATTGTTGTCTTCTACTAATGGCAGACCTAGTTGAGGGTAAGATTTCACAGTATCAGAGAGGATAATGAGAATAACTTTATCACTGTCAAATGTAAAAAGTTTAAATTGGTTTCAGACTGTAGTCTAACTTCTTTGTGGTTTCATGTTATTCATACCTTATGGATGAGATAATTTGTAGTGCAGCACTGCCAAATTTCAGTATGCATGAAATTAATTTTCAAAAGAAGTAAAAAAAGAATAGATATTCTAGAATGTACTTAAATTCAGTTGCATACATTTATTTCACATATGTAAGCATTGAAACAAACCACTGAATTTTTTAAAATGCAGTATATCTGCTGCAGAGAACCAGGGTTTTTTTATGACCTAAAATTTTGGGCCTCTTCCTAGATCTTTATCGCAGGAAGAAGTAATAACTTGCAATCAGCTCATATAATCACACAAGCTTTTAAATAAACAAACATGGAGCTTGTCTGTTATTTCTAGCTCTATTGGTTGGCCTATTAAGAAATTAGGAATATTAACTTGCCACTTGCCATAGTTAAAGCCCAGCTGGTAACTTGGAACCACTCAATACCTTCCTTTCTTCCCCCCACCCCACGCCTGAAGGGATGGGGAGAGAATTGAAAGAGTGTAAATCCCATGGGTTGAGATAAGAACAGTCCAGTAACTAAGGTATAATACAAAACTATTACTACTACTACCGCCAATAATAATAATGATAAGGGAAATAACAAGGGGAGAGAATATAAAAGGGGAAAAGGAAAAGAAAACAATAAGCACAAGTGATGCACAATACAATTGTTTGCCACCTGCCGACCGATACCCAGCCCAACCTAAGCAATGATCTGGCCTTCTGGGTAACTTTCCCCAGTTTATACACTGGGCATGACATGATGTGGTATGGAATACTGCTTTGGCTAGTTTGGGTCAGGTGTCCTGTCTCTGCTTCCTCGCTGCTTCTTGTGCCCCTCCTCACTGGCAGAACATGAAGCTGAAAAGTCCTTGATCAAAGTAAGCATTGCTTAGCAACAACTAAAAACATCTGTTATCACAACTAAATGCTGTGTTATCAGCATTGTTCTCAGACTAAATTTAAAACCAGCACTGCACCAGCTAGTAAGAAGGAGAAGAAGAATTGCTACAGCTGAACCCAGGACACCATGCCAACTTAATTTTACTTGTAATATAAATAGCAGCTCCTGACTTTTTACTTATGCTTGTAATAACCACAACTAAAAGATGTGTGGCAAATGTTGAAGCCATTTTTAAAAAGGGGAAGAAAGACAATTCAGGTCTTTCTTTACAATCCAGTTTGCTTCATTTCAGTCCTTGAGAAACACATGGTACAAGTCCTTTTGCTAACCATTCCTGGGCCTCTGAAAAAGAAGGAGAAAGTGATTGGAACTAGCCAGCTTGGACCTAACAAGAGTAAGAGCAGCATATGTTATCTACCTCAACTACAGCAGAACTTTTGTCACAGTCTCTTACAGCATCCTGGTATCTCAGTTTTGACAATGCAGTCAAGATGACACTAAATGGGAAAAGAGTAGATGGACTACTAAATGGAATGGAAATGGCTGGATTGCTAGGCTCAAAGAATAGTGGTTGATTTTTGATAATCTGCATGAAATTTGGTTACAAGTGCAGTTCCTCTATCCTGCAGCATAGCAAAGGTCTGTTCTGTAACACACCCTGCTTATCAGTGACCTGGAGGAGGAGATAGAGCATGCCCTCATGAAGGTTGCAGATGGTGTCAGATTGGGTAGGGAGAGGGGTGCACTTGACATGCTGGAGTTCAGAGGGCCTGTCAGAGGATCCTAAACTTGGTACAGAAATGGTCCAACAGAAACCGCATGTAATTCAGCAGATGCAAAGTACTGCATGAGGAGCAGACTAACTGCTCTGCATCAGCGTGGTGTAGGGACTGACTGGAGCATAGGCAACAGTTTAAGACAAGTTATTAGTCTCCTCTATTCCACTCTCATTAGATGATATGTAAAACACTGTTACCAGGTCTGGGCCACCTAGTACCAGAAAGATGTTGATAAACTTCAGCGAGTTCATCAAAGGGCCATCACTGTGGTTAGAAGATAGAGCATACAATCTGTGTGAGGAGAGATTGAGGGAACTGGGATTATTAGTATAGAGACAAGAAAGCTATGTGTGGGAGACTTAGCAGCTAACTTCCAGTAGGATGAGGTTGCCAGAAGAATCATAGAATCATAGCATACTTAGGGTTGGAAAGGACCTTAAGATCATCAATTTCCAACCTCCCTGCCTGGTAAGAAGGCATAGGCAGACTTTTTATTGAAGTTATACAGCATGCAAACAAGACACTATCATTGACATATCACAAATTGAAATGGGAGTTTCCAACTGGATATAATGAGAGAAAAAAAAAAAATCAATGATGGGATAATTAAGCATTGAAACAGGATACCCAATGATGTTATGGAATCTTCCTCCTGGGAGGTTTTCAACATCCAACTAGACAAAAGCCTGAGTGATATGATCTGAATTCAGTTTAAACAGTGCTTTGAGAATTGGGCTAGAGATGTCTTGTGGTCCCTTCCAACCTGAATAATCCTACACTTCTGTGGAGATATTGCAATTCAATGAACAATAATAAATTGGAAACTTAGCATATAAAGGAAATACATATTTTATCTTTATAGCTCATTTAAATATATTATCTATTCTGGAGTATGAAGTTGATTTTATTCCTATAGGCATCAAAAACTCTTAGCAAAATCTTTAACATTTCTCCCCTTATTACATTATCTTCTTCTCTGTTGTCCTTAACATCTTCATTGCTTCCACTCAATCTATTTGAAGCACTTAATCTAAATCCATTTTTTACCATTTTTAAAATGTAAAGCATGTATTTGTGAATTCTGCCACGGGTCCTCTTCCTGTTTATTATGTTCATGTATATTCCAGACACTTTCAGAATGAAATACAGCTTCTAAGTAAAACTGCAAAAAATCAGATAACAGAAATGAAATTACAACCTATGCCTTCTTGCAGTATTGTAAAAAAAAAAAGCAACCTGCAAAACCCACCGTATATACCTTGTAAGAATAATCTTCCAAACTTAATATCTTGTAAAAGGCAAGAGAGAAAGAAAAAAGAGAGCTTTACTTTTAAGGAAGAATTCCCTAACAGCTTTGTAAATGAGATATTTGTGGCCCTACAAAAAACTACAAACAACATTCGCCAGATGGCTTTACAATGCATTTAATTAAAAATGTATACAAATGACTCTGGCAAATCCTAACCAGCATATGAAAAGTCTCTGTAGAATATGCTTCCTCCTCATTAGAATTTACTCCACCCCAGATTTAACTAATAAGTACTAGAAAAACTAAACCCACAAATATGTTCCTTAAAGAGGTGAATAGGTATGCTTAATAAGTACTACCTTAATAAGCAGTGAAAACATGTTAATAATTTTTGATCAGTTGGCTATACCTTTAAAAATATATTTCTACTTGTTTGGGGATGGAGGATTGAAGAAAATCTTTATCTCTAAAGAGAATCAAAATCTCATCCCAAATGTTTCTTGATGTCCAAGTCAGATATTCTGTGATGAGTGGAATATACATATGTATTTGTTATACTTTTTGGTACTCAATATCACTAAATTTCTGCCACCCAGAACTACAATCTGTACAAAACAGGTATCAGAACAGAGCTACATTATATTTATCTGTCTATCTACCTACCCATCTATCTAATCTGTCTACCTGTCTTCATAGTGATCTTTTTTCCCTCCCAGCAATATTTCTTGTTTATGCTGAATAAAATGATCACATTCATGATCAAAAGAAAGAGACATCTTAGAGTGAAAACCATAAATCTCTTCTGAAGAAATGATAACAAAATCTTGTAATTTGATTTCTTAAATTACACAGATTAAGCACAAAGTAAAACAAACTGGAAAGCCAAACAACTAACAACAACAAATCAAACTAAATAAAAAAATCTACTCAGTTTTGGTGGAATGATACTTTATAACTTTGAAAAACTCACTTCTATTGATAAAAGGGACTTTTGCCAATTGTTATGTCATTTATAATGTGTTTCAAGAGCGACCAAGAATGTATACCAAACATCCATTGCTCTAAGGTATAAAAAATTAACATAATTTTAACTTAGGAAAAAAAAAAACCAAGACCCTAAACATGCACAGCAAAAAAACCCCACCCAAAATCCCACAAAAAAAAAAACCAAACAGCCCAAAACCAAATCAAAACTAAACCAAACCAAACCAACCAACCAACCAACCAAAAACCCCACAATAACAAAAAAAACACCAAAAAAACACACACACACAAAAAACCAAACACACAAACAAAAAAAAGAGCAAGAAAAGAAAAAAGCCACCCAAGCATCACCAATCAAAACCAGCGTTTTGCCCTAGATGAAACTTGATTATTAGGGGGTTTCTTTCATTTTTAGTGTTTTATGTACTTAAGAAACCCTTATGCTGTCCACATATGAGGAAATTAATATAATTTCCTTCTTATTACTATCAAGGTGGTTCACCTACTATAAGCCACTGTCTAAAGTGTTAGATGGGTCCCTGATATTTGATGTGCTAACCTTCACAAATAGAACACTTCAAAATACTGCTTTGTAGACTATTTATTACACTGATCATTTTTTTTCACATCAAGCTTGTTTCTGTAAGCTGCATGGATAGTGAGACTGTCACTGAAGCCAGTCTTTCATTGCCTTTAAATGGGTTAGCTCCCAGTTACTTAGCTGACTAATTTTTTTTAGTTTTTTTGTGTAATCTGTCTTGAGCACTGAATCTGTTGCATGGACTAGAAATATCCTCAAACATTCTGGAAGCTTATTTGGAAATAAACCATTTTAATTTGTGGTACATTAATCCAGCAGAAACTGATTAGTAAGGTGTTAAATTATACCTTTTGGTAGCTGGGAAAGTAGTGCAGTCATCTTGCTGTCTGGGAGTGACCTTCTGTATTATTTTGCTTCCACTGCAAGGTTTTTTTTCAGTAAAGTTTGTTTGAAACAGTTATTCAAGCCATTATGTTTACTTTTAGTATTATTATTATTTGTGGAACACCTTTACTATAAAGTCAGCTGTAAACTTTTAACAAAGTTCTGCTTCTCTTTCTCCCTTTCCTTGCCTTTCTTTGTCTTGCCTCACTTTTCTTTGCCTCTCCTCACCTTGCCTTTCCTTGTTTTGCCTTGCCTTGCCTTGGCTTGACTTGCCTTACCTTGCCTTTACCTTAAAAAAAAAAAAACCAAGAAAAGAAAAACATTGTCTTTCAACCAGTTGTTAATGCCAAGAGCCAGTTTCAGTTACTCTTTTATTCTTACATTTTCAGTTTCTGTGGTATATTCTGTAACTACAACAAATGCCAATATTATTAAGGTTTCAGTTTTTTCATCTACAATGAGAAGGAAAAGAAAATATGCACTTTATGACACGTACACTGCTTTATATGGAACTATGTTCATAACTCAAAGAGCTCTAAGTTACATGAAAATTCTAAAGGGCTTTATTAAGCTCAGCCAGCAGTCTGTATTAATTCAATCATCATGTTAAGGAACTTGCTGGTATGTGTTACATAAATAATTGTCATAAAACAAACTAGTCTGGCTTAAAAATTGAACACACTTATTTACATTGTTGTGTGAATATCTCCATTATGGCATCATAAAAAAGTTGGTCTTATACCTCAATTTTTCCCAATCAGTCTTCTTCTTAATGAATAGCTTATATAAAACTTTTAAACAGTCTGTTGTTCTGCCCTTTTGCAACTTGCTGGTAATTACCCATGTAAATAAGCACTTAAACCCAACAGTATTATTTTTGATCTCACTTACAGGGTGAGCAAGTTCTATTTTGAGGGTAGTAATGCAGAACTTATAACTCAGATACACGTTACAAGAAGCCACGACTGATATAGTGCTCAGAGCACTGAGAGAATGTGACAAAAATATTATATTTGCTATGCCGATATGTTTTAAGTTGTGTGATATTTGGAATCTTAATACAACAGAATATTTTCAGAAAAATAAGGAAGACATTTGGAACATGAAGGGCTGACGTTCGGAATTTCTTAACAATAAATAAGGAAGAGTCAAAAACAGTAACTCAGAAATGGTTTTAGGAAAGAGTGAGAAAATAGATACTAGTATAGCATGATTCTGAAAAAATCTGATGCAATTCTTATATATGTATATACTCAATACACTCAGATACATAATCTGATACAAGATGTGAGTTTGAATGCTATGGTCTACTCCAGAATAAGCTATGGCACCCAGCTGACACTTCTTGCTGAGCAGAAGAAAGGTGATTATTAAGCTGGAATATTGCAGTTGCAATACCTATACTGCTGAGAGTGCATCTTACACATAATGAATTTGCTCCTCCATAGAGATGACACTAAAGATGAAAGAAGAAAATATAATGATGAAAGTTGCAGAAAAAGGATTGTCAAAATTTCATTAAAGTAAGACACAAGAATTGGAGTAGAAAGAAGAAAGGAGAAGGAGCAAACGGAAGCAAAGGGCGAACAAAATCAAAAGAGACAGAGGGATGGAGAAGGAGTTTGTTGTTGGTGGAAAAGAAACTTGTCCACCAAAGTTCATTTACTTCTAGTTGAAGTTCTCATTGACACTGCTTATTTCAGATCCTGGTCACTAATCTCTAGGAAAAACTTTATTCTTTTCTAACGCAAGGGTGATCCTCCACAACTAAAGCTTTGTTTGGAGTTTACCTTACCTTACTAACACAGCAAAGACTTGTCAGAAAGGGAACATTGGAGAATGCTCGTCAAATTCTGGCATGGAGATGTTTCTCTGGAATAGCACATAGCACAGTTTTAGAACAGCTGAAGCTATTTACAACAGATTCAGACAAATAATTATTTTAGCAATATGTTTTATGTCTGAAATCACATCCTTTTCTTCGGTGTGTTGTAAAGCTTGGATGGAGAAAAAATCTTGTCCGTAACCCCCTCTGATATTTTAGTTTTTTTAATTCCTGTCATATAATAGATTCAGCTTAGAAAGAAAAAAAGTGTAAGGATGCATCATTTTAAAAATATTTATCATCCTGTATTATTAGTTACATACACTCAGTATGGCTGTCCTTCCTTTACTTACAAAAAGTGTTACTCTGAAGATCCCTTTCTCAGTTTTAACATGTATTTTGTATATAAGTCTATTCTTTTTCACAGTGGCAGTGCCTATATAAGCATAAAACATTACAGCAGTGATCTTCTATTCCCAATAAAACTATAACATTTATTTCATATGGGGAAAGAAATTAGTTCTAATTTTGAAATTAAAATGCATGCCTTAACATCTCAATGTCTTCAGTCAGGTTGTGGTTCCCAAATTAGATACTAAAGCAATCTAATTGCAGTCAGTCTTGGTCCTGCTTTCTCACTGCCTTCCGTTTGCTTTCCCTGTCCAATTTGAATAGGTTCTGGATTTTCCTTGGTTGTTCCTCAAGGTATTTCAAAGTTATTTTTATCACTTTGAGTTGGATAAAGATTAACAAGACAAAAAAAAATTGCAAATATTTCCACTAACTTCATACAGGAGCTCAGCAAACAGTGCAGTGAAAGACAAAGTTGCAGTGAAGAAGATAATGGTGGGGAGAAAGACCGGTTCTGTGTTATGATACTGAATTGAGTCACTCTTATAAATAAAGATAGCTTAAAATTTCTCCCCGCACAAACTGTGGTGCAGAATTTATTATGTTTATAATAAATAAAATAAAATAATAAAAGAGAGGATACATTTCTGTTATATTTTTATAATAACTATTTTAAAGAATATTTTTGCAGGGGATATGGACTTTCATTCTTCAGTATGCATGTCAGATTCTTAATGATTTAGACTTGTAAGATCATCTTATTTCCTAGCTTCTGATCACAGGAGTGCTTATTACTTGATTTCTATTTTTTCTGGTCCCTCCAAGACAATGAGCAATGACCTTTGACAGAGTACTCATTTAATTAGACTGGCTATATTATCAATTACAAAGACCTTTGTTTCCTCATACTTTTCTCTCAACTCCCAATACACATCTCTTAGATAGTGAGAAATAACAAAACACAACTATTAAAATATTCAAAGGAAGGCAGAAGAAAGTCCTTTATCTTTCCATGTTGTTTTCTCATATATTTTTGCATATATGACCAAGAAATAAAAATATTCACTTTAAATTTCTGAACACTTTTGCTTTGCACCTTCTGCAATATTTTCATAAGTTGCCATCAGTCACTTTTGTTTCAATCAAACTTTATACTGAACTCAGAAGTAGACCCCTTTTGTATACGGAAAACTTCATACGGGACTCATATAAGTTTCTAAACATAATATTCAAATTGCATAAACTATTTCAGCAAGCTTCTAGTGTTATGTATTAAATTAAATTTAAGGAAAAATAGTGAGCTGAAAGACATGGTCTGGGGTTCTTCAGGTAGCACTTGCTTTAAAAAAAACTAAACAGCAATATTGCATTGTTTCATTCAACAGATACATTCAGTAGCAGATTCATCTATTGTGAAGTCAGAATGGTTTACTATGAACACACATTCTGATTTCTATGTGTTTCAGTTAGTTTTGCTTTGCAACACAACAATAGTTTTCTGCATTTTAAACTATGAACAAATAAAACATTTCCATCAAAGCTGAGGTGCCTTTAGAAATCTTACATTCATCAACTATTATATAACATTTATAAACTTAGTCATGCCTGCTCTTGTAGTTGTCATGGTTTAAGTTCAGCTGGTAACTCAGAACCATGCTGCCACTCGCTCACTCCCCTCTGTCTTCCCCCCTGCTCCCTGAGGGTTGGGGAGGAGAGTCAAAAGAATGTGAATCCTATGCATTGAGATAAGAACAGTCCAGTGACGAGGGTATAATACAAAACTATTACTCCTGCTACTACCAATAATAAGAATAAAAAGGGAAATAACAAGGGGAGATGTCATTTCCTGAACCCAGGACAGGAGAGAATATAAAACTAAAAGGGGAAAAGGAAAAGTAAACAATAAACACAACTGATGCACAATACAATTGCTCACCACCTCCCGACCGATACCCAGCCTGATGCAAGCAGCAATCTGAGCCTTCGGGGTAACTCCCCCCAATTTATATGTTGGGCATGACATGCTGTGGTATAGAATACCCCTTTGGCTATTTTGGGTCAGGTGTCCTGTCTCTGCTCACTCCTGGCTTCTTGTGCCCCTCCTCAGTGGCAAAGCATGAGAGACTGAAAAGTCCTGGATCAGGGTAAGCACTACTTAGCAACAACTAAAAACATCAGTGTGTTATCAGCATTGTGTTCAGGCTAAAGTAGAAAACACAGCACTGCACCAGCTACTGAAAAGGAGAAAAATAACTGTTACAGATGAAGCCAGGACAGTAGTCCCCAGAAAAGTGTTACCAAGTCCCCAAACTTTCAGTGATCTGCTGACCATTATAATGTTCTATATGAATTGATACTTTTGCTTCATTGATCCATTAATAAATTAAAATAAAATTAATGTTGGTATAAAAAAATTATTAAAAATTAGACAGATATCTTAACATTATTGAAATACTGGCTGAAGTAAACATTAATTTAAACTTACTGGAACTGGCAAACCCTAGTATCTCTTCTAATATTGCAATGTATTATGCAGTTGTGCATATTTGCCCACAGCTCCACTGTGCTTTTTCAAAATTAGCTTTGACTTTTGGAACCCTACAAACACCTTAAGCTAATCTTTTAAGAAGCTATCGATAAGCACATGACAGAGCTATTAGCTAGCAAGGGAAGAGGAGTTTTTTTGGGTTTTTTGTTTGTTGTTTGGGGTTCTTACAATAAATTATTTAGCTTCTTGCTTTAACTCACCTTGCCGATCCCCAAAATAAGAAAAATTCTGTTTATAAATACTACATGTCCAAAACATGTCTCCTGTCACTTTGAACACTTGCCACATCCAGCTCAGTTTGTCTTTCTTCATGTTTCTTACTTTAGAATTTACAGACTTCAGAATATGTCAGTGAAGTTTTGTGATTTATTCTTGTTTTTTTTAAAAAAAAACGCTAACAGCTAAAGTAATATGAAATCAGAGCAGAGAGAAATAGTTTGTGTAGACACAAAGGATGATAAAAACATGTGACACATGGAAGAACAAGTCCAATCTGGGGAATTCCAATTTGGGGAATTCTAGCACACTCAGATACTAAACACAGGTTAAGGACAGATAGAAGATAGGTGAGAGGTTAGCTGGGAGATAGGTGAGAGATCAGCTAGGGAAAAAAAAAACCAAAAAACCAACCAAAACCTGACAAATTAATCTAAGGAAAGAATTGCAAGTCTATTCAGTATTAATCTTTCTCCCCCACCTGCACTGATCTCTCTGTCATGACCTGAGAGATCTCATAAGATCTCATAAGATCTTATGATCTCCGTCAGAATCCTTGAGTCAGAGACACATTTTTCTTCCAAAAAGCAGTCACATTAGCCATTTTCCTTATTGGACAGTAGAATAAATCAGTCAGTGGATGGATTTGTGCAGACACATGTAAAGGTCTCCATACTAGTCCTGCAGTAGCTGGAGGAAAGTAAGTGAGAAAAATTATGTGAGACATGTAAAAAGGTATCAGGGAAACATGAGGTTGAGCAGATTTGTCTTTATTTATAGGACAATAAAAAACAGGAGGGAATTTAAGGGAAAAGATCAACAGAGAAACATAACAAAAATATTTGGAGCTATGGAACAGATAGGAGGGGAGGAAATGGTGAGAAGGCATGTTTAAAAGGAATTGTTCATAATGGATATGCCTAAATGGGCAGTTGGCAACAAGTATTTCACTTAATAGAATCTATTTAGTATGTTGTGTACATTCAAAGACAGTGAAATACTTTTTTTTACCAAAGGAGAAAAAACCCAAAACAAACCAAAAAATAAACCCACAACAACAACAACCAAACATAAAAACCCCAAACCCAAATAATCAAAAACCCCCAAACAAAACACAAGAAAAGCATAGAAATATGTCTTCTAAAAAAAGACACGCTGGTTTATAACTACTTTTTCTTTAAATTGTGGATAATATATATGTGGTTCTCAGAAAAATGCTGAATTTTGTATTTTAAGTATGAAATTGTTTCTGGAAGAGTGGAAAATAGAGAGATTGAATAATGTCACTGGTAATTATTTAGAATACATTCATTCAAGTTCTGTCATAAAACTTTCTCAAAAGGGACTAAATCATCAAGCTATATTTCTAGTACATTTGCCAGGAGGGAATAGCAATTGTCACATGCTCTTAGAGAGATACCAGTTTACCAAACCCTTCAAATTTACACTTAGTCACATTCTAGTCAGTCAGAATACTTAAACAGCTAATATAACTCAAGTTACTGAGAGTGAAGCATGTGCTTAGGTGCATTGGTTAATTGAGGCTATAGAGCTAAATTAATTCCCTGGAATCTCCTATTCAGGGAATTGATTTGGTGAAATATTGCTAGTTACTTTGAACTTCCATAACTTGATATCCTCATGAGGTATGTCATAATCCTCATTAGAGAGATGAGAAAATGTCTTTTGCCCAAGTAAACACCAATGACTTGATTGACCAAGATCACATTGTACAGTTGGAACTGTAATCTCATAAAATCACATTCTTTACACCAGTGCATCACTGTGCATCTACTTCTCATGTAGTCTCATGTGGAAATATAAGGAGTTTCTTGTGGGATTTGCACTTTTAGATGAAAATACTACATTTATCACATGTCAATATACTGTAAAATATGATTTATTTACCTTGATGTTTATTTTTGTTGAGCATAAGTTGTATGGATGAGGCTGGTTTGAAAATTTTGCCTAAGCAACAATTCCAGCAGAGAGGCTGGTTTCTTCAAACATGTATGCATATTACATGATACAGGGTAACAGAACTTTAGTTATCAGACACTGTGGTGAGTTGACCCCAGCCAGCAGCCAAATACCCACTTAGCCTCTCATTCACTCCCCTCTCCCTTGGGATGAGGAGAAATATAGAAGGAAGGCAAAAAGGCTCATGGATAGAGATAATGATATTTTAATAAGGAAAGCAAAGGCTATGTGCACAAGTAAAGCAAAAAGAAAAATTCATTCATTATTTCCCATCAGCAGAGCAGATATTCAGCCATTTCCAGGAAAGCAGGACCTCAGTACAATTGCTTGGGAAAATAAACACTGTAACTACAAACATTCCCCTTCCGCCTTTTACTTCTGCTAGTGAGCATGTTATATGGTATGACACTGTATGCCTTGGACCGTTTTGGATCAGCTCTCTTGGCTACGTCACCTCCTAACCTCTTGCCAAATCCCTATTGGCTTGGGGGAGAGGAGATGGAGAAAGCCTCGATGCTGCGCAAGCACTGTTCAGCAACAGCTAAAGTATAGGTATGTTATCAACACTTTTAAAGCTACAAATGCAAAGCACAGCCCCATATGGGCTGCTCCATCCATCCCATACCCGCTACAGACATGATGACCCTCATTGATATGGTCTCACATGCTTATAAATATATTAATAAATGTATAGATGCGCCTCTACATGATTTGAAAAAATGTAATTTCAAGCACATCACATAAATATACAGCCTGAAGGCTCAGCCACAAACTCAAAAGCAATTGGTATATCGCAGCTGTATAAATTAGTTATTTTCAGAGCTGCAAATCTTGTTGGGAGTTTAGTATAAAGTGGAACTAACGTTATAACCAAAACCAGCTAAAAATGTAAAGTGAATATTTGAATACTCATATGTATTTTCACTCATCCAGAGGTATACAAAGTCTTACTTGTTCAGATCTATCACAATATTAATTTTCTGTAGCTTGTGTTCAACACATACACAGGTATTCAAGGACTGCTGAGAAGAGTTAGAAAATACAGCTGTATAGATACAAGGACTTTTTTCCAAGGAAAATGCGGTTGGATTTCAAAAGAAATTTGCTTTGAATTTTTACTGTATTCTTACAAATTTGAGAGATTCTTTTACCAATTTTTATAATGTAATTTTTCTTTTTATTTTTATAAACAGCTTCTTAATTTCAGCTTTAATTTTTTTTTTTTTCCTCAGTCCCAGACTGAGGATTTATAGAGTGCAGGGTGAGAGACTGAGTAATGAGCCTGGGAGAAAAGGAAAGATTTCAGTAGACCTTAATCAGGACATTTCTCAAAGATCAGGAGACAAGAGTAATAAATGAAGAATGACAAGTTTCATTATATTCTGTAGGCCTAGATCTTACAGTTTATTTGACTGCAACAAGCCTTTATCAAACCATCTGACTGAAATGTTCAGCTTGGTTTCCCATAGTGGAATGGCTGATTCTTGGTTTCGACTTTCCATCTTTTCTAGCGTGTCCTTGCAGACTGACAAAAACATTCATTTCCCAGATGACTTTCTACTCTATTTCACTCCATTTTGTTGCTCTTGCATTTTTCTTTTTTTCTCCACAAAACAGGTTTCTTTATTTGTCCAGTATTGCAGTTCACAGTAATAAGAATAAGAATATATATTTGATTAGGCAAATGTTTTTCAGATGGTCACAAAGGTTTCTGTTTGCAGATCCTTACTTGAAAAGAGTTTTTATTTCTAGTGCTAGTATTTTTGTTTGTTTGGCTTTGTGTTTGGTTTTTGGTTTTGTTTTCTTGTTTTTGTTGGAGTTTTTGTTTGTTTGTTTGTTTGTTTGGGGTTCTGTTTTGTTTTGGGTTTGGGTTGTTTCAGGGTTTTTTTTTTTAATGTTAGTTGTACCACTTAATTGCAATTTTAAGAAACAAACAAAATGTCCACAAAAAACTGGTGGCATCTAAAATTACCATTTAAAATTGTCATTTTACTCAAGCCTTTTTCCTTTTTTTTTTTTTTTTCTGTTGTTCCCAGAAATGTAGAGAAAGGGAAATATTCATATAGCATTCTTTTAAGTTTTGTTCTGAATGATTATAGGATTTACCTTGACAACTTGACAACAAAAAATAGAGGGTCAGTGTTTTCCCTTCTTTCTTTTCTTTAGAAAATGAAATACTAAATCCATTTTCTGTGTTTCAAAAATGCTGAAACCACAGTCATGTTTTCTTTTTTCGAGCTAACTCAAGAAATTAACATTTTGGAAAAAAAAATCTTAGCAGATATTGCAAATAATGTACCACAGTTTTTAGTTTGAAAAAAAAAAAAGAATAGGCAACAGCAATTTTGAATGAATTGTAGTAGATCTCATAACTGGCATAATTCAACTAGTAAGTGTTATGGCTCAGACATTCACTTGCTGGTCACCTAGCTGAGCTGGTGAGATCAGAAGAGACAGACCTGTTTATTTTGGTGTCTTTGAATATTCTATGATTATAATCTGCCCTACTGTTTGGTGTAAGTGAATGGTTAATCTCTTTCTGTTTGTTCAGAGCTTAACACACATAGCTGTATACACAACTCAGCAACTTCTGTGCTTTAGATCAGGAAGACCAAACAAGGCAGCTTTGAGTATAAGAAACTTTCCCTCCAGAGAGATCTATAAACACTGTGATGACCAGCAAATGAGCAGTAATTGACACCTGAAACAAACATAATAAAAATTATTCTTGTAATTTAAAAAAAAAATGTGTGAAATAAAAATTGGTGAATTCTTCTGCTTGATTAAAATAGGCATTTGGAAAGTCACATACTGACACTGTGCAGTGTAAGGCACACTGAACAGTATTGAGATGAGAAGTGGAAATCCCAGTCAAAATTTAAAACCCCAAAAGTCCCATGATCTGCAATGACGAGTTAAAGAATCCATCCAGTTTAATGTGACACATAAAGGTAAGTATTAAGCAAACAAGACAAATCACGTTCTAAGTGAAGTCATGCTAAAAAGTATCAAAACACTGTTCAGCAAAAAACAGTGGTATGAATGTAAATGACCACAAAATGGAATAAGTTTATAATGTTCCAATTACTGGAAACAATGATCGCAATGTATGCATCACAGGTGATGATGTGATGTACAGTAATGTTAATATTTTAAAAGCACAAATTATTCTCAGGTTCCTAAATTGTTTGAAAGGATCTGAAAACAGCAGCAATTCCACCCACTTGTCAAAGAGGGGAAGAAAAGGAAAGTGGGGCATGTGTACAAAATCCCAATAAGAGCAAAATACAACACAAGACGCAGTGAAATATTTTAAATGTTTAATACTGATTCACCAGCTCTGTAATTGTGAGCAATAGAATGAGCAATAGAATAGGAGCTGTTCACCATCAGCATAATTTTCACCTATTTGAAGTGCTTACACCAAATTAAGAAACGTAGTATGTGAATGTCTCATTTTAATATAAATGTCAGTGTGACCCTTATGATTAGCAGCATAACCAGCCTATTTGGAAACAACCTTCCTAAGAAGAGATTAAAAGATACCATGCAATTTCCTAGAAGATCCATCTCACAGGGCGAATACATTTCAGCCACCACCCTATTGGTAAGAATAATTTATTGTCTACATAGTCACATAATTTGGGGTAATTAATTCAAAAAATCCTTACTTTGGGCATAAGGGAAAAGTTACAAAGTGCAGGAGATTCTTTTCTTTCCGAGAAGAAAAACTAAGAACATATTATGACCATAAGAATGGTTGCTGGCCTATGTCTGACCACCAATATCATGAGAAGTGAGATCAGATAGAGTTTACCTCTTAATGGATTGCACAGATGTTTTTTTTTCTCAATCTTTCTTACCTTAGGACAATGCTTCTGTGATTTATATCTCTGCTAAATATAGGCTGAATCCGTTTTTTCCCTGCCTTCCTGACTCTCTATACTGAAAGCTTATATGAGAAAAAGTAAAATCCTATTTTGATGTGAGCTTAAGAGAAAAAGACTTCAAGCAATTACAGCAGAAGAAAAAAATATATATTTTTTTCCCTCCACAAGGCAAGGGCTACTTCTAATGAAAAGTATATTTGATCTAGAACCTGTTCTGGAAACATTCCTAACATAATCATTACCAGGAACTTCTACAAGAGACTTATATTTAAAAGAATTAGGTGTTCATAATGTCCACACATTCAGTTCATTCAAATTAGTGCCTACTTAGAGAAGGCATTGACTTAGGATGAAATACACTCATAGCAATAATAGTTTTGCTTTACTATGGAAAATTAACATGTTTTAAAGAATGTTGTTGTAATAAGATAAATTGCAATTCTCGGAATAAAACCAAGAGTAAGATTTTAATTTGGTTTTATGCAGAAAAAAATTTCCATTAAATTTTGTCTTCAAGAATGTGAAAGGAAAATCTTTGCTGTACAAAGATAACCAGAATAATATCTAAAAATGGGGGATTCTTTGTCTTGTGGATTTCTTAGTAGATGAGAATCATGATGTTTCTTCAGAATATGAATATATTGAAAAGAATTTCAAGAGTACTTGTAGAAAGGAGCAGATAAATTAATCCATGATAGAATTTGTTGTTAGAACATCATGAACAGGTTTTTTTAAAATCATGATAAGGTTTTTTTAAATCACTTCTTATAATCAATCTTGGGAACTAGTCAGTAGTCAAAGGGAAAAAACATCAATAACTCATCAAAACTAATAGTACTTATACAATAGTTTCTAATAAACACCTATCAAATCATAATTGTGCTATTGACCTATTACTTGCAGCAGCTATGATACTGCAGGTCGAAATAAGGAAGGTTCTTGAAACTAGTTAATGGTGTTTTTTCAGTTGGCACAGCAGAGATAGCACAAGACTTTGAAAGCTTGAAGCAATTGCTTCTTTTATCAATTGTCTTATGAAACAATATGAAGCCTTAATATGTACTTGTGGCATATCAAAGATGGACTCGAGTTCTGGTGAAATCTGAAGACCTTTATTTCGTATCTCTCATCCCTTTTATAGTCTACTAAGTGCTAAGCAGTAACTTTCCACTCTCTTACTTCCTTATCATCCTGATTCAGCAAAACTACTAAGGGTCACAAATATTTACATCGTTTGGTCTATTTCTGAGATGCACATACTCCTTTATCTTGCAAACTGCCTGCTTTGCTTTGCTAACTGATCTTTACCCTTCATTGTTCTCTTTATGGTTCCCAAGGCTTAAGCCCAACCAGGGCATTAACACCTGGTGTTTTCTTTACTATTCCCAAGGCTTAAACCAGACCATGCCGATAATGCCTGGAACCACTTCGTTAACTATTTCTATCGCGTCACCCACATGTACTGGTTTATGGGATGAAAACTTATTTAAGAAATTTATATCAGTTTGTTCAGAGGTTAGTGTAAGTTCTTCTTATATAAAGGATTTTGATACAATAATTTTAAAGTTACTATGAATTTAATGTTATTGAGATAGAAATTGTTGAAAGTGAAATTAATTGATGATTCCAATGAAATAGTGATAACAGCTACACTGATGAATGATTTATCATGTAAGTCTTTAAACCAAAAATTTCAAAAGTCTTCTGGAAAAAAAAGGTGGGATGTCTGAGAAATGTGTGTTTAGAAGTTTTCCAAACGTAATTCTTTCAATATGCATCTGTTTTTTATTTTGTCAAGACAGAGACTGGGATTATAATGAAGAAAAAATGCTAGCAAGAAAACTACAAAAGAGCTTCTTTCTTTCTAGTCATAAAGGCTGTTACTGCTGCTTAATGATTTTACTTTGGTAATTCAGTTAATTATTAAATATTTAATTTAATAACTTAAATATTATTTTCCAGTGAAAACCCCCCACAACATGGCAATATTAAGAAACGTTAATCTAATTTCACCCTAATCTGAAAATCAACAATGGTTACTGATGTTCTAACAAATCATAAAATAATCTCTGTTATGGACATCAAACTAGAAAACAGCAAAATAGTCTTAAAAAGTTATGTCATTTATATTAGTGAATTTTCTTTTGTCATTTTTTTAGTGAAAATAAGTAAGAATTATGTTAAATTATAAATGTATTGTGGTGTTATTTGCAATTTTTACCTTAAACCTTTAGATACTGTTGGGAAAAGCACTAAGATCTCACATAAAGACCGAATATTATGTAGTAGGACTACATAACTAGATTTTAATTATTGCAATATACAGAGAGAAGAATGAAAGATAGTCGTTAAAAACCTTCTGAAGACTGAAGGAGAAATTGTTTCCCTCCTGATTAAAAAATGACCAAAATAATTTAAGCCAGATGGCAATAACTATAAGTTAATTGAAGAACCCATGCTAAATATGATCTTACTATTTATACAAATTTCTCAAATTGTAGGGAACAAAAAATAAAACAGAAATTAATGAGCAATGAAAGAAGAAACCATGGTCAAGCTAATAAAATTACAAATCTAAAATTATAATTAATTTACAGTTATTTTCTTACTTTTGTCATTACTGAACTCAGGAATAACCTCTAAGATTTAGAAAACAATTACGTAAAGCAAATTCTAGAATATATAATTTAAATGGTACTGGAGATGGAAGTATAGCTAAAGGAGGCTCAGTTCCATGACTGTAAGTCTCAGCCATGGTTTTCCAGGCATCAGTCACTGGAAAATCAGAAATTAATCTGAATATCATTGCACATGTCAGTAAAGATGACTTCATAACTTTCCTGTGAAGTACTTCTCTAAAGTGATTTTATTTAACCAAAATAACAACCTTATCTCAAGGAGCACTGCAAAAGCTGAAACCAAAATATTCAAAGCATCTTTGGATAGAGCATCTGTGATAGTCAAGACCTAAATTATTAACAAGGCATGAAACATGCTAACAATGAAAAATTATTAATGTATTATGAATTTTGATTACAATAGGGGTATAAGAATAGAATTTAAACCTGTTTTTGAAAAGCTGTACAGTAGGTACTCTGTGTCGTGGTTTAAGCCCAGCCGTCAACTCAGAACCACGCAGCCACTTGCTGACTTCCCCCACCTTCTTCCCCTCCCTAACTCCTGGAGGGATGGGGAAGAGAATCAAAAGAATGTAAATCCCATGCGTTGAGGTAAGAACAGTCCAGTAACTAAGGTATAATACAAAACTGCTACTGCTACCACCAATAATAATAATGATAAGGGAAATAACAAGGGGTGAGTATACAATTGCTCACCGCCCACTGACCAGCACGCAGCCCGACCCAAGCAGCGATCTATCCCTTCCGGGTAACTGCTCTCAGTTTATATACTGGGCATGATGTCCTGTGGTATGGAATAACCCTTTGTTTGATTTGTCTCAGATGTCCTGTCTCTGCTTCCTCCCAGCTTCCTGTGCCTCTCCTCCCTGATAGAGCATGAGATTGAAAAGCCCGTGATTGGAGTAAGCATTACTTAGCAACAACTAAACTTCAGCCTGTTATCAGCATTGTTCTCAGACTAAAGTCAAAAACACAGCACTGCACCAGCTAGTAAGAAGGAGAAAACTGCTACAGCTGAACCCAGGACACACTGTCAGTGAGGAAAATGGTCAGGGAACAAGTTTCACCTGTTTAGCTGCATACATGTCCATCTGAAGCTACTCCTGAAGCAGAAAGGATTGGACACTCTCCAGGTATAAGTCATCCGACCTAATTTAAATGTTTGGTTTAGGATGAGATAAATCAGCTTCTAAATATACATTAATAATGAAGACTTGTTCAAATAAATCTTTCAGAGTGTCTATTAAGGGTGTAGCAACACTCCCTTAAGAATCTGTGAGATATTTCTAACTATTTATAATAACTCTGCTGTAGCAGGTGTCTCAGGAAAACAGCTGGCATCATTATAATTATTGTAAAGAATTAGGAGGCCTATATGACCTTCTGAAAATGGGTTACTTGCACAACATGTGAGAAAGGAAATTTTCCTTAGGTACAGGGAACAGAATGGAGAAATGCTGGATTTAATAGAGTATCTCGGAGAAGCAAAACTTGCCTAATTAAAACATACACAACAGGGGAAGGAATATTTTCATTAGATTGGAGATGTGAAGATATTATTCCCTGAACACAAAACCAAAACAAATGTAAGAAAAAAAATGTTCCATAATATTCTGAAACAACAGCACTGGATGAGCCATATATGTCCATAACCTAGCTTTGATCCCAGGAATACACTGGAATATTTCATGCAGGGGCTCAAAGACTAAAGGATTCAAAACAGAAAACACAGATAGTATAAATTAATACTGATTCACTGAAAACAGAATTTATGAAATTTCTACTTTTTCTTCAGACTCTCTGCCTGATATATGTCATAGCTCTGATGCAATTCTTAGATGTATGTCAGTATTCTACTTCATGTGTCAAGAAATTTTGAAAACAAAGGACTTCCTGTGCTGCTGAAATAATTAATCAACTCATTTTTCATATATGACCTCCAGAAACAAGAGAAAAAGACATACTAGTAGTAACTGAAGTTTTTACCCTTTTCTCCTGGAAGGTCAACCTACAGTAACACTGAACTTATTTATTTTTTCTGAGAAAGTACTATGGTTTTATAATTATTTGTACCTTTTTTATTATTATTTTACTATGAATTTTATCTGGTGGATTTAATAGGGTTTGACTTGGGATTTTATCTTGTTTTGGTTTTGAATTAGTGTTTGGTAGGACATACAAAACTGTACCTTTCCAAAGATGCCAACTTACTTATTCAATAAGTTTTTCAGCCACTTTTCATGCAGTGGGTTCCCAATTTCAGACAACTTTAGTAGCCTCTTTTTAATCACCTTCTACTCATAATTTATCTTCACAATATACATGAGTGACTAGATCTACACAAAAGTGGTGGTATGCATACTGTGTGTGGTAAGCACATAGCAGATACAAACTACCCTTTGTCTGAACTTGCGCATACACCTTTTGAAGTCAATCTATTACTCAACCTTTCAAGGTCATTCAAATCTTTTCATATGCTATTTTAATCTTCTGCATTAGTAGCACCTCACATCACCATGTAATTAGAATATTTCATTAGCAACTTTTTTTTTTTTTTTTTTTTGAGCCAGTTGCTAATATCAGTCACCTTAGAATGATCAAAGACAAACTAAGAAGTTTTACTGAAGTCTGGGCAGATTAGAGTTGTCGCAATTCTCTTGACTCAAGAAAGCTATTAGATTACTTTGGTAGAATCTACCTTTGGAAAAATTATTTATTTGTCATGTCTCTATATCTTTAATTGCTGTTTTCTTTAAAATTGATGTTGTGTAATGTCAAGGTCAAATTAATAATTTTTGCTGCTCTTCTTCACATTAGTATTATGTTTGCTACTTTTCCAGTGAAATGGTATCTACCATGAATTAATATTTTTAATTAAAAACCTTTGTCATTGGGTTGATTACATCATATGCAAATTCAGTTAATGTTCTGAGAGAGAGCTGATACAGAAATCCTAAATATTTTTCATTAAACCACCAGTTTTCAGTTCTAATTCCCCTGAGGTATTATTTTCTGGGCTATATCCTAGCTACAGTTTCTACTCATATGCCTGCCTTTGTTTTCTTTTGTATAAAATAACATTTAATATTTTGTTTATTTAAATTTACTTTGTAAACTTAAACTTGATATATGTTTGTAACTCACTAATCACTCAATTTTCCTTGATGATCAGCAATTTCCCACTGTTTGTGAGGTTTCTGGAACCACCAGTTTACTGGTTATTTTCCTGTGAGATTTATAGATCTTTTCTCCAAACTGCTTCAATACAGGTACTCCCTTAGGAAACAAGAAGATTTTGGGAACTATGAGTGATACAAATTTTGAATCCTCTCTGCTTTCAAGTCCTTCTGACTAAATTGCTTCAATAAATGGTTTTGTTAGCTTTTTAGAGTATTCTTGTTTGATAGAAGCAACAAACAATAACTATGATCTTGTCTTTAGTTTAACTTTCCAGGAAAAATGTCAGAAATATGAGGGCTTCGCCATTATTTCTGAAATATAATGGTGCAGTGAAATTTCCATATTGGTATTACTTCCAGTAGCACTATCTCAGTAGCTACTTAAAAGTTACTTTTTTTTTCAGAAAACTTCACTGAGCATCTGCTTCATATACCATAATGGGGAAAGCCACAAGGTACTCTCTAAATCTCAGTAATGAAGTCTATATTAAAAAAATTGGTCAGAATTACAAAGTCAAGCTCAGAAGACAAAACCATCACAACTGTCCTAGGTTCCTACATTTAAAAGCAATTTAAAAGGTGAAATTCCCGGAAAATGCTCTGTGCCATAAAAGAAAGATAAAAAACAATCAAAGAAAAACATTCTTTGCCAATAACATTAAGGCAATATTACTCCTTAAGACCCAGATTTGTCAGCCAAGTTAAGTCCAGAAGTAACGTGCACAGATTGTGTCTGTTTCCTGACTTATCTCTATCCATGGCTATTGGCAGTTATTTCATGGAAAGTAAACCCACATTTGCCCTTATCCTTACCAGGAGCTGTAAAGTTACATACCAAAGGAGGAAAACATTAATTATGATCCCATTGCTGATGAACAAATGCCTTGAAACAGGAACTTAATTTCAATAAACTGAAAAGAAATCAAGCAATACATATCAGTCATGTTAACATTATCATTACTGAGTTTTCTTTTCATACCAAACTGCTGAAGAAATTAATATGATACAAAATCAAATTGCATATTATACTATTAACAGGGAATTATTATCAATCGATTCTGTTGTCACCAACTTTCACTGACAAATCCACTTTTCATTCTTAAACTATATTAACAGTAACCTGGGAAAAAATATTTTTACCTGAAGTACTAGAATTCTTGGTACACTGATTTCTACCAAGGAACAAGTTTTCATAAAGAGAAAATAAGGTTATATCCTAAAAAGAAAAACATAAAAGTATAGGGCACTTATCCTTTACTTACTACTTTGCCCTGAAAAACTTGATGACCATGGTGATTAATTTGCTAAAGATAAGATCCTGATTTAGTGCTGTGGTCAGAAAGACTAAACAAAGCTAAAATTAACAAAAAAAGAAACATGACTTTGCACTACTTCTGTAGTTAACACTGGTAACACTGATTTCCCGCAATTCACCCTTAGCTGAATCCTACTATTCACACTACTATAACACAGTATCTACTTTCAGTGCTCACTGGAAAAAAAAAACAAACAACAAAACAAAAAACAAGCCCAAACCAACAAAACCAAACCAAACCAAACCAAGCCAAACAAACAAACAAACCCAGAATAGATGAAATTCTTAGGTTATTGGAAAGGGTTTGAAATGGAATCATAAGTATGATTTAGGAAAACGATTTTCATCATTACCATGAACGTTCAATCTAATTACTTTATTAAGAGAAGATTAAGAAATTATTTAAACACTGTATAACTGCCTATGTGGTGAGTAGATTTGTTACATTTTTCACATTCACAATGGAAATTATTATGAATACAAGCAAGTTAATGTAGGTATAAAGCAGTCTAAGGATTCCTTGTGTAACTGATATGTGTAAATTTTAAAACTGCAGTAAATGTAGAGTTTATAACATTTCATTAAGTATAAATGTTTGGAGCTTAACACTTGGAAGTAATGCCAATTTAATTTAACAAGGTAACTGATTATTGAAATAATTTTTGCAGTCTAATAGTATTTTCCTCTCTAAAATTAATTTTTAAAAAATCAAGGTATGACTTTTAGTGTTTAGGAACAGCACTCCTGAAGTCCTCTTCCAGAGTTACATTTACCTCTGTAACTTCGATGAATATGCATTGAGATAAGCAAAATAACCCTCCACAATAAAATTATGCCAAGCACAGCTGATTGTTTACTTGTGCTTGATCCAAACTATAAAATGCTTCTGCTATTCAGGAAAATGTGTAGATGAATTACTGAGGCTTGGATTCAAATAATGCTAGCATTGATCTGTTTGCAGTCTTGGTGGGGACTGGCAACCCTCTGATCTTGTATTATTGATGGGTTTTGAATACGATTACCAACTGTTATTTGCAGTACATCAATGGTTCTTTTTTATTCACAAACATTCATGAATGGGCTTTTTTGGGGGCTTTTTTGTTTGTGTTTTTTTTGGTTTTTTTTTTTGTAATTTGTACTTTTATACTTAAATTGTAATTCTGTAATTTGTACTTTTGTACTTGTAATTAAGAGAGACAGCATGGAATAAAATTATGTTTGGCTTGAAAAACATGGACACATTGATAGATTTTATATTTGCAATAGTATCTACTTCTTAATTTAGGTTGCAGCCTTACCCTGGATAGAAAACTCTTAAGAACCAATCTGCTTGAGAACAACAGAATATATCTTGTCAATAGAAAAGACATAAGAGACAAGCCAAAATTTTGCATATGCGGTTGGTTTCATTCTTAGGGTGTCTTACTGGAAACCTCTCATCTCTGTTAAAGGTCACCACTGGTGCTGACCTCTACTTTTTCTAATGCACAGATGGAAAAATATCCTGTGTTGCAAATTGTTTTCATTTTCTTAAAAAGAAGTACACAGAGTCCAATTGATTAAGATCCTTATCCTTCTTAGTTAGAACTCAACACTGCTAGAGGGAATCTTAAATGGGAACAGAAAAAAACAATGCATTATCTAAATATACAACTAGAAAGACATACAAGCCTGATGAAATAGATCGATTCAATGTCCATATTCTGATTTTGACTGCATCCTTGTCTTTACTAATGTACAGGTATTTCTTAGAAACCATTGATTTCCAAAGAGTTTGGTGATGTATTTATATTATTTCAGTTGGAAATAAATTATGTTCTACAAGGATGTAGTTGTCTCAAGTATTGATGAGACAGATTTATTAAATGTGTCAAAAAAGGACTTAAGAGCTTTATGGTAGCAACTATTATTATTGTCATTGCTCATACTATTTTAAGGAGAGGTCTTATTATTCTTTTCATTATGACTTGTTGTGTAATTAAGTGGGTAATGTTCTGGTTTTATGAATATCAAGAAAATCAATTTGACAATCAACTACCTTGTATATGAGAGCTGGTTTATACATCCTAGGATAGCCATTCGTATGAACACAGAGTCCCTGCTATATTGACTAAGGTAGAGCACAGAAATACAGGAACTGATAATCATCTTGGTTAGTCTAAATCTGTAACAGCATTTTCACTCTACTGATAGGCAAATGTAAGACTCTGTCAACATTTTAAGATCTCCTTTATGTGTGTGAGGACAGAACATGCCTAAAATCCCTGGCAGTCAAAGAAGTCAGTGAAGACTAAGGAAAATTTGGAATGTCAGAAGACAGAAAGAAAGGACTAAGTTGCTTACCCACAGATACCTAATCTCATTTAAAACATTTTAGCCATATGCATATCTGCGCAGGGACAGTAGGTACTGCAGAGACCTTACAGGATATCTGCAATCTTTGCAGCCTCTTGAAGTGGCAGCTGATAGCCAGGTGGTATTTTTCACAGTGCATTAACATTAGAAATCTTACGTGAGGTGAATGCCCCAATGGTGTTCAGGCATGCAAATAGCTCTCCATGACACAGTGACTGAAATAACTCACCAAAACTAAAACAGTTGCTCCCAGATAGGCATCTTGTGTCATATGACTTCTCTTAGGATATCCAAAACATGTACATGGTACTGTTAGAAGTGACACTGGACCAGTGGGAGACTGTAAAACGCTAAAGCAATAGCTGGAGGATTGGGCAGATAGATATACTATAAGACCAGCCCTTGCACCGTGCCCTGGGGAGCACCACTTGTGACTCGCTGTCAACTGAATTTAATTCCATTCACCACCACTCTTTGAGCTTGGACATCTGAACAGTTTTTTATGGCTCAACTCTGAGACTTGGGGATTCAGATGTGGCACCCTGGGCCTGATGTAGACAGAATAATGATATTCTGAGAGGGAATAGAAGATACTCTCCAGCAGAATATCAATATAAAAAGGATATGATATAAATCAGAGTCTTGGGTGACATGGTCTAGTG